>JAIGNY010000807.1:505000-812500 GCA_020152595.1 Chiridota heheva | reverse complement strand
TTTCAGTTAATTTTGGACAAAGGAACTTGTGGATTCGCTATCCGAAACAAAGTAAGAAAAAAGAAATTTTTTTTTTAATTATATCTGAACTTCAAATATGAAGAAAATATTCAAAATTTGATCAGACCTCAAGAAGTCAAACATGAGAGGTTTCGTTGTTTGGAATCGAATTTCACGCTCATTTCAAAGGTTAAAGGTGACACATCTGTACCGTAACATGTTTGGATGGATTAGTTACTTTTGAAGTTTAAGAAATTTTCAAAATATATGTTAAACATCTGTGTTCATACGTGTAGGAACCCAGTTTTCCAAAAATGACAAAAGTGCCCCTTTTGAAAATGAAAAATGTCCCTCAATTACTGTCGAAGGTGAACCTTGGTAATTATTTGCGCACTTCCTACACCCCTGTTTGTGTTATAATCTTATGACTGGGCAGCAGGGCCGTTCATACGGCAGGGACGACATCCCTGATCCCAAGTCATACATCAGAATTGAGCATAAAAAGCACCATTTATGCCGGAAATCAAGCTGTAAAATGAATTTTTTTTATCCGAGTTTGGTGAAATGTTCACTTCTTTCATGGATTTTGATTTATTTGTAATTAAATTTAGTTGAATGTTTCGCCACGTCTGTATATGTTACCGCCTACCTTTCCACCTATTTTTGTTGTTGTGGCTAACTGTGCCATGTCTCAAAGAATTTTGTTTGAAGATTTTACATAATGTATCAGACAGTTTTGGCAATGTTGGTATAAAAGTTAAATTTTCCCTGTTCTTTGGTACAAACCCCCTTCCTCCCCTCTTCGGTCAATTTTGGCATCAATACCAATTTATCCCTCTTCCTCGGTAATTATCCCCTCTTTAAAAATATTGTTTATGGTTGAAGGTTTCCACGACCACCCCTCCCCCCGCCCCTCCCTATTTTAACCCAAAAGGCTGACCCACTCCTGGTTTACCTATCTCAATGGCGTAGGAAGCGGGGCCCAGTGAGGCCAATTCCCCCCAATAATTGTATTGAGGGGGTGGGGAAAGCAAGAACCATTTTGGCCCCCCCAATAATGAAGGTCTAACGAATTGATTTTGAAGTGTCAGATTCCATCATGGCATCTTTTCTTCCGGAAATCTTCGATTTTCGAGAAATCTTAAATTTGGGGAAATTTTCTTCATTTTCGGGATATTTTCTTCATTTTCAAGAAACTTACATCAATTCTCGTAAATTTTTTAATTGTCTTTTTTTGTGGGAATTTTTCATAAATTTTCGTACATTTTCCTTCATTTATTTACCCAGTGAGATTTTCTTCACTTTCGTGAAATTTACTTCAATTTTTGTGAAATTTGCATCAATTTTCGTGAAATTGACTTCAATTTTCGTGAAATTGACTTCAATTTTCGTGAAATTTGCATAAATTCTCGTGAAATTTCCTTCAAGTTTTGTGAAATCTCCTTCATCATCGGGAAGTTGTCTTCATTTTGGAAATTTTCATAGATTTTCGGAAAATTTACTCAATTTTTAGGAAATTTTCTTCCTTTTCGTGAAATTTGCTTTAAGTTTCGTGAAATGTCCTCAATCCATTTTCGAGAATTTTTACTTTTACTTTTGTTGGGACAGAAAGAGTAGATAGTCTTGGGTCAGATTCTGTTGAGAGGCCTCATCTTGAATTGTCTGTAGTTGATGGTTGTATAGGTACCATTGGTACTATGTTAGTAAGGTTTTTGATTCGTCTGGTACATTGCCTGCGGATTCTGTTAGGATAAGGTGGATAGGGAATTCACTTGTTAGGTATGTTGACACAGAGTTTTGTGCAGTAGATCGCAGTAGCAGGATTAGGGTGTGTCTTCCAGGGGCCAGAGTAGATGACGTGAGTCCTCGTGTTGAAACTTTATGTAAGGGTGAAGATAATGTCGTAGTTTAAATATTTAAAATGATATTTCAAGGAGAAGTGTTGATTCTGTTGGGCGTAGTTCCATGGATTTGATATTCAAGTTGAATGACACAGGTTGTAAGGTCCTAGTTGTTGGTCTGTTGCCACGTAGAGGCAGTTCCGTTACGATAGATAAGATGATGTTGATCAATAGTTGGCTAGAGAGTATTTGTCGTCTGTTTAAGTTCAGTTTTGAAATTTCTCGCGTAAGTTTAAATCTCGGGTTGATTGGTTCATGAGAGATGGTTTGCATTTAATTAGGAAAGGTGCTCATGTTCTTGATAGGGGTGTCAATAGGGCAATTAAGGATCTGAATCCTTTAAACTAGTCACGGAAGGGGTGGGGGTGAAGTTTAAAAACTAAACCTACCTGTCAGGCAGGTTTCTAGGGATAGGGATTGTTTTTTTAATGGTAGAATTATGGTTATGTTTTCAAATGTGCGTAGCATTTTGAATAAACGTGATGAGCTGCTGGCTGAGGTTTCAATGAGTAGACCTGATATAATTGGCATTGCTGAGAGTTGGATTGATAGTGAAATTAGTGATTCAGAGATACATATTATGAGGTTACTCAGTTTTCAGGCAAGACAGATTCGATACACTCAATGGTAAAGGAGGTGGTGTTCTATTGTTTGTAAATAACAGTTTTGATTGTATAGATAGGACTGCTCATTTTTCTTTTGGTTTTCGAATTGCCTACGGTGTGAGCTTATTGTTGAAGGCGATGTTGGTAGTTCAGTGGTTGTTGGTGTTGTATAGATCACCAAATTCTAGTCCTGAGAACAATCAGAAATTGCTTGACTGCTTAAAGAAAGTTGCTTCTAGGAGGGTTATTGTTTTTGGGGACTTTAATTTTCCAGACATTGATTGGAATCTTTGTACTAGTCAGCTAGTGGTCCACATGGTAAAGATTTTCTTGAAGTTGTATCCGACTGCTTTTTTACCCAGCATGTGTTGTTTCCCACGCGTGGTAGTAATTGTCTTGATTTGATTTTCAGTAGTGAAGAAAGTATGGTTAAAAATGTGTTAAGTAGCGGTAAGGTATGGTGTAGTGATCATGACATCATAAGTTTTAATCGATAATGTTTCACAAAGACTTCTCCAGCAAATAAACTGGTTATAGATTTGAAGAATGCAGACTTTGCTGCACTTCAGAATAATTTGTCATTCGATTGGACAGCTTTGCTCTGTGACTTGGATCCATCTCAATCGTGGGATGTTTTCCGAACTAAAGTTTTGGAGGGTGTGAATAGCTTTGTCCCATCAAATAAAGTATGTAGGCGTAATCGGCCAGTGTGGATGTCTCGGGAGGTTTTGCGGGCTGTTCGGAAACAGAAGAACTTACGGCTTTGTTATAAAGACAGTGGGTGTCCTGCGGAGCTTGCTAGGTATAAGGATCATGAAAAGTTTATAAAGGGTTTTATAAGAGATACTAAAGTGCTTTTTGAAAAACTTTTGTCCAAAGAGGTTAAGATTAATCCTAAGTCATTCCATTCTAATGTTTGCTCAAAGTAAAAAACCAAGGGGGTTGTTGGTCCTTTTCAGGGTAATGATGGTGTTACTATGAATAATGGTAAGGATATGGCTGAGGTTTTAAATGACTACTTTGTGTCTGTTTCTACTAAGGAGTCCCTTGCTGGTGATATTGTGGATTATCTTAGTGTGCATTGTCCAGTATCCATTAAGGATGTTGAATTTTCGATTAATGTTGTGTCTAAGAAGTTGAAGGGTTTGAATTCAAATAAAGCACCTGGTCCAGATGGTATACATCATGCTGTTTTACATGAGTGTTCTGATGTTCTTTCTGTTCCCCTGAGTATTATCTTTTTAAGTGCTTTGATGTTGGTATTGTTCCTAGTAATTAGATAATTGCTAATGTCACTCATATTTTTAAAAAGGGTGACCACAGTTTTCTCTGTAACTATGGGCCAGTGAGTCTTACTACTATTGTGTGCAAGGTCATGGAGTCCATTGTTAAGGATGTTGTACTAGATCATTTACTGGTCAATGGTTTGTTGAATTTGTCCCAGCATGGGTTCTTACCTGAGAGGTCTTGTGTTTCTAATTTATTGGAGTTTCTTGATGATGTTACTAAACTAGTTGATCCTGGTTATAATGTGGATGTTATCTATTTAGATTTCCAAAAAGCATTTGATAAGGTTCCGTTAGGCAAGCTCATGTTAAAGCCAAGAGCGCTTGGTGTGGAGGGAAAGTGTGCCACTTGAATATATTCTTGGTTAGTTGACAGGACACAAAGAGTTGTTGTTAGTGGTGAAGTATCTCTGTGGAAGAAGGTTAGATATGTACAAGTGGTGTTCCTCAGGGTTCTGTATTGGGTCCGCTTCTTTTCTTAATCTTCATTACCAATAATAATGTTTCCCTTGGCTCCAGGGTTTGTAAATTTGCTGATGACACTAAGCTGTACAAGATTGTTGATGGTGCTAGGGACTCTTTACTTTTGCAAACTGATCTGGATAAGTTAGTTTTTTGGTCCCAAACGTGGCAGATGTCATTCAATGTTGGTAAATGCAAAGTTATTTATTTTGGTGAGAACAATTTGGCTTTTGATTACTGCATGACTGGTTCAATTCTTGGTTGTGTTGATCAAGAAAGGGATCTAGGTGTTGTCACTAGCAATCGGAAGCCTTCTAAACATTGTGCTCTAGCAGCTGCAAGGATGCGTTTGATTAGAATTTTGTTTGTTTTTTTGGTAGAAAAGTTGTTTTTAATTTGTATAAGCAGTCACAATTAGTCAGGTCTCACTTTGAGTATGCTAGGCTTGGAGTCTCTTTAAGAGAAGGATAAGTCATTTTTGGAGCAGGTTCAGCGAAGAGCCGCTAGACTTACTCCCAAAATAAGAAATCCCTCTGATTAATCTAGGTTGCGAATTCTTGGTTTGACCACGCTTGAGTTGAGAAGAGTACGTGGCGATATGATTCAGGTTTTGAATTCCTGTCTTTAAAGTTGACCAAAGAGTTCTAACGGATAGATATTCGGCGCCTTAGCTTTTCGCAAAAGAGTTGTTAATGAGTGGAATGGTTTGCCTGAGTGGGTAGTTAGCTCCAATTCTGTTCACATTTTAAAAGTCAACATTGATAAGTTCTTTACTAACTCTGGGCGTCTTTTTTTTCTGTGGTGGTGTTAGTTTGGGTTTTTTAATTTTTCATGGGTTGACTCACCCTTCTTAGCCTGTCAACTTCTTATGTTATGTTATCAAATCTCCACCCCCTCCCCTCCCCCTCCCCAAGTTTCCCCGATATTATCCATTTCCAATCAAAGCACATTAATTTGTTACGTGACTTATCCATCACGACGATTACGCCATCTCATACCATGCATGCCATGATCTGATGATCCTGAAAAAAAGCCACGAAAAAGTACACAACATGTACACCCGCATGTACACAAGGAAGGCCAAACTTGCAAGGTGAATGAACCGCGGGTTGAAAGTTAATGTGAAGTAATTTATTAGGCCCTAGTAAAAGTTATTACGGATTAAGATGTACTATGCAGTTCTCACATCATTATAAAGCCTTTAAATGTTATTAGATATTAACTTTCATTCTTTGTAAGTGATAAGAAGGAAGATATTCTGAGAGAAAACCAGGTAAGTAAAATCCTTTCCGTACAGTGCATGCAGTGTGTGTTGAGTAGCCTAAGTTACACACACGGTGAGTGACACGGTGTAAATAAATGACGTTCAATGTTGTGTAGTGCTTAGGCTAGCACGGTTACCGATTATACTTTACTTAACACTAGGCTCAGGTTACGAAATGATATTGAAATAACTTGAGTTTTGTCTTGTATGTTGTGACTAAGTAAGGCTAGTAGCATGCATAAGCATTCCTAGCATTATGGTAGTAGGCCCACTCCCCGTACTAATATTAATACTATTTTGCACTGATTCTCGAGGTCGGAGTCGATGTAACCGTGTACGGGCTTGGTACTGCTGTGCCAACTTGGAGGGGAAACTATATCACTAAGGCCGCTACACACTAAATGCTACACAATTTTTTAGATAATCATACAGGAAATAAATATTATAAGATGCTTTGACTTTTTGCCTACTTACGATGAAGTTTAAAATTGAAGCTTTCTCATGATAATGGAAAATTTGTAAAAAATGCTTTTTTGTTCAAATTGTGGAAAAATTCGCTTAAGTGGGGCGCAATTTTCTGTCACGCTGCAAATTTTGCTTTAATGGGCATAGAAAAACCCTTTCATTCAAGCTTCAGGTTTCATCTGAATAGCCATACGATGACGATCTGTATCTGAAAACAGAGGTCAACATTTTTCTTTTCCTTCATTCAATTTTGTTTAAAAAATCACTCGCTGCGTCGCATTTGGTGTGTAACTGCCTTTACAGTCAATACAATATTTTGTATGAATACTTTGTGTCACCTCAACCAGTCAGCGAAATTTAATGGTACTGGTATATGTTGGAAACTACACAACATTTGTGAAGAAAAATTAATTCTGTTTAGTATTTGTTGAAAAATTTCAAAAGATAAGTTTTTCTCCTATTGACTGCACTGACTTGTTTGTTTTCCCCTTCTGACTGAAGTTTGAGATTGTCAATAAGGCATTGTTACCTCGCCGTGCATCACAATATTCCCGGATGTCCGACCTCAAGAATGCGAGCCGTGTTGTTATAGCTGCCGTTGATGGCTGGCCATCCGGGGTATGTTGTGGTGCTGTAACACCTCATCAAACCAACAAAGTAAAAATCCTAGGCTATACCTTGCTGTACCATTTTAAAAAATCTTAGTTTTAAGGTCTTTGTGAAAATAAAACCATTTTACCTTTTTTTTCGCCCACAATGCTTGTTCGTGATGTTTGAAGCCCTTCCATGTCTTCAAAAACTGTTTTTACGGTGATTTTGGTTACAAATTTTATCAAAGTATTTACATTTTACATTACTTTTCATTTCGTAAAAATTGTCAGTTGAGCTCTCTAAAGTACAGTCAAAGTTCAAAACACTGCTATCGGGGCTATATTACTTTTTAGCAGAGGTAATGTTTGAGATTATTTGTGGGAAAAAAATAAGATAATGCTTATAAAGTACAATTATATGATCTAAATATTTGTTGGAGTTTTTGTATTTGTTTTCGCACACACTTTTCATACTAAAACTATTTAATAAAATTATACGAACCAAAAAAATGTTGTTAACGAAAAATCAACAAGCAGTTTAGTGGAACATCCTAAAACTAATTTGCAGACGTTTGAATAGTTGATCACAAACGTGCAGTGACTAAGAAAGATGGTGACCAAATTATCGAATCAGAGAACTTTATCCTGTCGTGGTGCTAAATAGGGAAAGATTTTGGAAAAGTGTATTATTTAGACTAATTGGTATAAGAATATCCAAAAAGCAAGTCATTTTTCAATGATCAATTTTCTTGTGTGTGATTAGAAAAAAACAGGAATTGTACCTAATTTTTAACAATCCTTGTATGGCAATTCCAATGTCACCCCGTACTGAAAGATGTGTATGATAACTATATATATATATATATATATATATATAATATATATATATATTAATATATATATATATATATATATTATAACTATATATATATATATATATATATATATTATAACTATAACCATATAACTATAATTATATGAATATATATATATATATATATATATATATATTATAATAACTATAACCATATAACTATAACCATATATATAACTATAACTGTATATATATATATATATATATATATATAACTATATAACTATAACCATATAACTATAACCATATAACTATATAACTATATAAGTATATAACTATATATATATAACTATATATATATAACTATATATATATATATATAACTATATATAACTATATATAACTATATATATATATATATATATATATTTATGTATATATATACAGTACATATATAAATATATATATATATGTATATATATATATATATATATATATATATATATATATATATATATATATATATATATATATATATATATATATTTATAACAAGGCACAGGCAATTCCTAGGAGAAATGATAACCTATACAGTATTAGTATATATATAACAAGGTGGGTCATCCTCCTACTGCGACTTTCGAACCGTATATAAAAATTCCTCTTTTTGACTACTTGCGAATCTTAATTACATTTTTTTACTCAACTCACATTTGTCGGAAACTCCCTTCTTCGTTTATAAGCCACAGTATTTGTTAATTTTTTCCGATGTACAAATGATTAATTTTTTACCCTATTAAACGTCCAATGCCCGACATTTTGCACAAATCAAAGAAATGTCCACGATGACATCATGAAGAAGCACATCAGTATTACTTAGACAAGAACGAACCGGGTATCATTACCAGATGAAGATTCATGTGTTGATAAGGGGAAAACTGATTCATAAAATTCAGACATTCCATTTGAATGGAAGAGTGATCACATGTACAAAAAATAAAGACATTATAGTAAGCATATGAGGAGGATGTTCTTCTTTTTTCAGGGAGTTAACAAAGGAATTTGTATAAAAACGGACCAGCAACATCTTGTTTTTTAAAAAAATTGTAAAATAATGCCACAAAGATAATTTCACTTTTCATTGCTATCTGTATATGCACAAAGGTAAACTAGCTTCTGGTCATCAATGAACACAAGGAAACGTAGGGATATGATAACAAGCCTTTATTAATATGACATTAAATGAATGTTTTATGCAAAAGTTTGTAAGATGTACTTTTACTAGGGCTTAGGAGAATGATTGAAGAATATCTGTCATTCATGCAGGCAGGGAAAGGTAAACGTTAGGGGTAAATTTGTCTCATTTGACCAAATGTTTGGATGAGTATTTGGAGTTTATACCATCCCCATGCAGTTGGGGCCTTGTATAAAATGCACATAAAACTGTGTGCAGTGACAAAGGTCATCAAACTTCAGAATTGGATTGTACCTATTTCATTGATGTTAAAATAATTTGGGACTTGCTAACAGAAGTTAACAATTCCCACGTTCAGCTTTTCCCCTTTATCTCCCTTACAAACCTTCCCATCTCCTCACTATCCTTACTCTTACACCATTATTTATTAACATCTAACTGTCGCGGTGCCGTTAAACCTTAACAAACCAAACTAGAAGTTAAAATACAGCAAAATTAATTTCTAGATGACTAGCCCAACTATTGGGAAACTACATCTAGCTTAGGAGACCCTTTGCCACTTTTGAGATACTGGCCAGTTTCTTGACATAAACATTTTCATGACCCATAATTTTTTAAATAAGAATAAGAACAATTCTTGTGTTTTTAATTTGTTTATCTTGTTTTTTTTAAATTGTGATGTTCAATCATATGTTGAGCCCACCAAAAGATATATAATTTGGGCACTTTGAAGCCAAAAAGATAGGCTCTAAAACAAAGAAAATTAATTAACAAAAAAAATATAGATGGACTCGTTGTCATATCCATTTTCTTATTGCCTTAAATTGCCTACTTATTGAAATTATCTGCCGATACCCACCAAAATAGGAAGCTGAACTAATTAACATTCTCAGCCAGGAAAGCCCAACAGTGCTATTTCCAGCCCCAACCATTCAAATATCACAACATTGCTGACATCATCGAACGGGCAAGTATCAATGTGGACTCTCCATGGGATCCATGGGGACCCATTGGAATGGCTGCACCGTGCCCCGATGCTACATTGCTACGTCACAGTTTCTATCCTCACTTAAATGATGAATTTTGACCAAAAGCCTCTGGGACCTATGATTTTATTCTACATAGGCTTATTAGACAAATCATACCTCGCCTCTTGCATAAGGCTAATTTTTACAAGAATTTTCTATTTATTGACCAAATATATTTGAATGGCTTATGATTTTTCTCCCAACAAGCCTCTAAGAATATAGGTAACTTATATGAGTCTTATCATATCCAAAAAATAATTTGGATTGGTGTGTGCAGTAAGCAACACCAATAATTGTAGGCTGTACCTACTACTCATTTAGATAAGTCAAGTGTTACACTTTATTTTAGACAAATATATCTTAATAGTTCATATACACTAACTAACAGTAAATAACAGGAAAATGTATTAGGTGAAGATTGCTTTGGAAGAATCCATTGCTCTCTTGAGTGCATTTCAAAGTTGTGTTTAATAGTGGTTCTTTTCGACTTTTGACCAATCGGATCGAATTTCGTTTGTATTCTTGATGAAGTCATCATAATCTTCACCCAGTTCATTCTTGTCAAAGTAATACTGATGTGCTTCTTCATGACATTGTTGTAGACATTTCTTTGATTTGTGCAAATTGTCGGGCATTGGACGTTTAATGGGGTAATAAATTCATTGTTTGTACATGGGAAAAAAATAACAAATGCTGTGGCTTAAAAATGAAAAAGGAGTCTCCGGCAAATGCGAGTTGAGTAAAAAATGTAATTAAGATTAGGGAGTGGTGAAAAAGAGGAATTTTCATATACAATTTGGGAATCACACTAAAAAGCGACCCACCTTGTTATATTTATATAGATTAGTATATAGGTTGCCATAACGCCAGAGATCAGACGACAAATTTGTTGTATACTACGCCATGGCTGAAATTTCTTACGACACAGGTTGTACCTACGTCGTAAGATTTAGATATAGCATGTGGAATTTTACGCCAGAGTTTTTTATTAACATAAGTGAAAATCATGATTATCTTACCTCTGATGCGATTCAAAGTTTTATTTTACACAAAAATGATTTTAAATTAGGCCCACTCATAAATAAAAGAAAACTGACACAACTACGAGACTGACGGTCGAATGATTCAACATGCCCTTAGTACTGTACATAAACACATATAGGCTTGTACATAGGCCCTATGCATGATGTACGTACACTGTACAGTAAGTGCACGTGAAAGTTTGGATGTTGTTTTGAATGCAGGCTGTCAATTGTCAACTATATTATTAGCTAGGATTCTATTTTCCTTCTGTATTGTGTTGATCGTGTATCTGTGAAATGATCACAGTCTGCAAGTCAAGTTATTATACTGTAAAGAAGTAGGCGTGTTCGAGATCTGAATAGTATATTATCGTTGACATTTGGTCAAAGTTCACCAAAACCTCATGAAAGTTTGGATACGATAAACTAAAGTATTTTCTAGTTTATTTTGGGATTGTTAACCGAAATTTTACGACTCAACAATCAACATTATACAAGGATTGGGTATGAACTTTTTCTTAATATTTTTTATGATATTAATAGTCAATTTTGTAATGTTTTAGTATTTTAAGCGCAATTTTAATTAACTTTAGCAAGGCAAGCCTACACAAGTGTGTGTGTTAACAATTACTTGCATGCTTCACTAGTGTGCAATGCCCTGCACTTTTCCTTTGTTTCCCATCCAATCAGGTGCATGTTTGGGAAAAAATGTAAGCAGCAATATGCACGTATTTCCTTCATGTATAACACACGTATGATACATGCGCTTGAAAACATTTTTTCATACGCTTGGTCCCTTACCGTGTGTGAATTGTGCAGACGTTTAAGATTCCCCCAGTATTTTATTGGACAATAAGATTCCTCCAGTATACGATTGGTCCGTTATGGACACGTGAATCTCCGCCATGTGACATTATTTAAATTAGTTATAATCAATGGTGCCTCAATCATTCCTCATGAACACTCATTTTCAAGGACAAGAGCAGTGCTCGAAATTAGCCCTGGTTTATTAATAGCCCATCAGGCTTTTCCTCTTAAATTTCACAAGCCCGACTGAACTTTCCACAAGCCCTTTTCTTTTTTTTGCTGAAATAAATATACTGGAAGTTTATGATTTTACTACTAGCCCGACAGGCCTGAATAATGGATATTGTGCTAGCCCGAATGTAAAATCAACTAGCCCTGGGCTAGCAGGCTTATGCTAATTTTGAGCACTGGACAAGAGTATTAAAATTGAGACCTTGGTGTTTTAAAATTTTCATGAATTAGCAGAAAGGGCACACTCACTTTTTCAAATTGATAGTCTTATTAAATTTATTGTGTGTGTTGATTGTAATTTAAGAAGGAAATTTCCCAATAATACAGTAAATCTTAGACATTGCATATATTAAAGGATTAGTTCAGTGGTCAAGCATGTTAATCTTTTATATAAGAGGACTTAAAAAGAAACAAAATGATGATTAAAGGATTAGTTCAGTGGTCAAGCATGTTCATCTTATATGTAAGAGGACTTCAAAAGAAACAAAATGGTGAAGAAGGCATTCAAAAATCTTATTCCGTTAAGGAGATATTTAAGTTTAATGTTTGGTATCATTTGTGTAGAAATGACTCAATTCAGAGTAATTCTGACCAACCTCTACAATTCCTGTCACCATGGCGATGAAAACTAAAATTTTAGCCACTAAAAAATTGAAAAATGATGATTTTATTCGCCAGAGAAATAACACTATGTCTCACCTGGCAACCAAAATAAAAGTTTGAGTAAGAAATGAACTGAAAATATTTTGCTAGCCAGAAATATCTTTATTCTTCTGTTCTTTACTGCCCCAAAATTAATGGCAGTCCTATTCTCAAATTTTACATTGTAACTTTGTTCCACAAGCCCCAAGGCGCCGATACAATTTAAGTACAATATCATATCACTCAGTAACAGTATCATACGGATGTATGTATATGTAGTCCCATTAGCCACTTAGCGCAAGTAATACATGCAGAGAGGTACCTGAAAAAGAAAAAAAAAATCCATGATGAAAAAATGATCAAATTATTTGCTTTGCGATCAGTCTTTACTTTCGATAAATGTTTTGTTCGTTTTTGAAATTAAAAAGAGTTGTTATTTAAGTATGAAGTGAAATAATTCATGCAGGAAAACCGTCTGGGACAAAGGTTTTTTTCTTCATTCAAAATTATAATCTAAAACAGTTTTTTGTACTGGTGAGTGAGTAATTACACTATTTTAATGATCAAAATTTTTTAATGAAGGAACATGGTCACCATTTTTTTCTGAGTTAGCGACCACAAAGCAAAAGCAATTGTTGAGGGTTGGTTGTGACATCACAGCCTCAGATTCCTCAAAGTCTTTATGTATTCTATCATATTTTGTCCTGCTATTCTGTGGCTTAAAAACCATTGGATATGTCAGGAAAGCAGGAAAAACAGAATTTTGTAAGGGTAATTATAATTCATCACCAGAAGACAGTTTGAGGAAAAATAATTCAAATGGCAAATAAGTATGATAAATTTTCTTTAAAGTACATTGAAGTGGTTGATATGACACCGTCATAGTGCTTTAGTGAAAATATTTGGATCAATTGATAGACAAAAAATATAACTTTAACTTGATAATTCTATCCAAGGGCCTGAAATAGTCAAATGAAAGAAAAAAATAAACCCAATCGTCTGTCACTGAAAAATCCTTGTTTCAGACTGCAAGGCCTCTTGATGTCATTGGGGTATATTCATTCCGATAGGATTCACTATTGTGTGTGTATTCTGTACAGAGAATGTTGGTATTTTTACTTCCTTATGACCAAATTTCATCAATTTTTCAAACATATCATGGAAATATGTTTTATAGGTTAGGGAAAAATGAACAAATACTCATGGAATTTGTTGGAAACTGTGGGTCGAGTTAGCGAGTATTGTTGCTTAAGTTTTGATTTTTGCATGGAATACAACTAACACATTACACATTGAGTGAACTATTACAGGCCTACGGTAATTTTGAAGCGACAACCTCACAGTAACAAAGTGACTGTGGAAAACTCCTCTGTACTGAAGAATCTTATCACAATTGGGAGGAAGGACACTAGGAATATTGGAATATAAACTTCTAACAAGTTTCAGTAGGATTTCCAGGCCAGTCTGCAAGGAGGCATATAATGTATCATGACATATCATTTTAATTTGTTTGATGTGGCTTCCAACACAATGAATTTATATCTTGCTGTGAATTGTACATGTATGGAATATGCAATTATATATTAAAGGCTGTGAAAAATAGAACTCCTAATCATACAGAACTGAATTTTTCGATTGCAAGTAGAGTGCACCAGAGTAACTGCTTAATTAATATTCATGATATGCGACATCTGCATTCAACTTATACCAATGAGCACCCAGAGATCTGGAAGAATAGCTTGCACTTTTTTTTTGAGAAGATGGCATATGCAACGTCTGGAATTTTCCATTTTTCTGACCTACCAGACAAATGGAAAAGCAGAAAAGTATTTATTTGGGGTAGAAATGATACTTTTCAAATCTTTCTTGTGATCTTTGAGCTGTTACGAGCAATTCTATTCATATTTTTTATATTAAAATCGTGCACTATTTATATTTACATTTTAAAAGAATTGTTGAGGGGTATGTGAATTACAACTTGTAGGAATGAACACATTTTTCAAAGAATTTCACTGTTAGTGTGTATATATTTTTAAAATATTTTAACATTTTGAACTAAATACATCTTTTATTGATACTATTTATGGTAAATCAGCTGCAATGATATTGTATGTATAACTGAGCTCCTAGCGTCTACACTGTTGAAAGTACATAGAACAGACAGCACTCGCACGCTTTGTGGATAATAACTTCTGCCAATGACGTCATAGGCACTGATTTGAGAAATGGTGTTTTTTAACTTCCGGGTTTGGCTTTTGCTTGGTTTTTGATCTTTCGAAGTGGTTTGTGGATATATTTACACATATTTTTTCAAAGAGAAAGTATATTTTTATCTATTTATCAAAATATTTCATAGAAAAAAGTCATTTATTGTGTCATGACCGCTTAACAATTGGTAAGAACATGAGTATGAAGGCGCCAACCTTTCATAGTAGACTTATTACACCAGTCATTTCTTCACAGATAAGGCAGAGCTTTAAATTTAAATATTTCCTTAATGGAATAAGATATTAAAGTAGTTTATTTAGCATTTTGTTTCTTAAGTCCTCTTTTATGTAAGATAATTTTGCTTGACCACTAACCTAATTCTTTAAAACATCCTCTATGATCAAGATAGCAGAAATCATAAGCTACATATTGTGACAGTTTAAAGACAGGAATTTTTGAATTTAAAGTATTAAACCGACAATTTGTCCAAAGACATATTAAGTTCGATGATCACAGCTTTCCAACATCAGAGTATAATAAGTATACATTATGTCAATGGTAGCTCCTTCTGTACAAATTGGGGATTATGTTTTTGCCTTGTCATGTCTTTTGCATTTTTTGATTTTCAATATCCTTCCTGTTCAAGAATGGAATACTGTATGTACTGTAGTGTGTATGCTGGAGCATAAAACTCTTAAAGGTATTTAACATAATCTTGTATTAGTTCTGGTTTTAATTATAATTGAGTTGTCCATGTTTTTGAAGGTACATGTAATTATCATCCCACTGGTTGGCTCTGTGGTAAAGCTTATGTCATTTAGATAGGTAGGCCTGGGTTGGGTCATACCTAAGACCCTGTGGTTGGTGACGTGTTGCACAATGGATGCTGGCACTGGGGCCAAGCCTTTGAGAAGGCTGTGTCTTTAAAAGTACCACATAAGCACCTTCCATTATTGAAAGTTTATGTGTTATATGTCATTGTGGGGTGGAAGGTCCACACTTTGTACTTAATTGTTAAATCACTTCTAAGAAATAATAGTGATATTATATATGCAAGGTTTGAAAAGTAACAAAGATTTGTTGATAATGTCAATTTGTGTGACATTTTTATACTGATCATTGATCATTACTTAACCATAGTTGTAACATGATTTTATAGTTTTGCTTGAATTGAGATGCTGAATTTGAATTCTTACTTAGATCTGAAGTTATTGTTACTATTTTCATATTTATCTTTCAGATTTGCAGTTTGTAGAAGAAAGACTAAAGATGTAGTATAAACCAGGAGCCAGTAGTAAATATTTGCAATGGCTACTTTAGTGCAGTCTTAACAGAAGAGCCCATTTACATTGCCTTCCTCCCCCTCTTACCAACTAACCAAAACATTTTTTACCCACTCAATAATCCCATTACACAGAAAATATTTGACCCACTTACAGAACCCATTATCAAACAAAAAAAATCTGCCTACTCACAGAAAATATTTTATCCACTTACGGAACCCATTGCAAATAAAATTTTACCAATTCACAAAACCCATTGTAACAAAAAACATTCTACCCACCCAGAGAATCCCATTTCACAAAATTATATTACTCAGCCATAGTATGGGTTGAGCGCATTCATTACTCTTAATAATTAAATCATTTCCCATTTGTTTTAATGAAAAATTGCTCTGCAAATTAGATTTACCAAACCAAAGTTGATATATTGTACATTTTAGGATTCAATTGGCTTTTGTGGCAATATTTGTAACAGGAATATAGAATTACCATTCTTTAGAAAGACACAATAGTGTGTGTGTGGTCATTGAAAAAGCTTTTTAATTGTAATTGCCAAATAACATTTCATTTCCTCCAAGTGTGCCAACAGTTTTTCCTTGAATTATCATTACTTTTGCATTCTGCAGATACGTTATTCATCTGTGTGAATTTGCATAGGCTTGCTACATAGTTTTTCAATGCTTAGTAGCTCACACTTATACTGTTTGGTTCCTGAAAAAAAGTGATAAAATTAAACAAAGAGAATATAAAAATTGAATGCATAAGGAAGTTTTTGCTGTTAATTTTCACTTAAGTGTAATTTCCTTGTTGCTGATCTATTCAAATGCTCAGAAACACACACTTCTTGCATCATCAAACTCCCCTCACAATGACCATGTTTTTTTCCTGCTTTGTGACTGAGCATCTTCCTGCAAGAAGCTAATTTCCTTTTCTTGATTGTGTACGAGGAAGCATAAGAGCCATGTCTCGTAAGGTAGACATCAACTCGGCCTCAGCAGAGGATTTATCAACTCTCTTGGGTGTTGGAAGAACAAGAGCCGAGGCTATCGTTTCTTTCAGACAGGTATGTATGTAAATTTAGTTGGATTAAACATTATTTGATCAAATCTTAAACAGACCTGCACAAACATGCAAGCATTGCTTTGAGGGTTTTTTTATATTTTTTTTATGGGGGGTAGGGGGTGAGGGAGGGATTCCCCCCTTCCTTATATAATCCCTCTCTTTGAATTATTTTAGGGGGGAATTTGAAAACAATGGGGGACTTTGGAAACTTCAATGCTTAGATTATAGAGGCTTACTTTATTTCTTTGTGGGAATTTCCCTCCCAAAGTATTATTTGGGGAGAATTGAAAATTTTTAAATACCACAATCTCACATCCTAATGCGAACACTTGCTTGAGGAAATTTCTTTGCCTGTGGTGAAAACAAGATTTGGTTTTGTGCAAGTCTTGAGTTTCTAATGGAGGAGGAATTATAACAAATAATTAGTCACTACAAATTATGTACTTGTCAGTTGTATGACTCACTCTAACTAACCCCTGGCAATGTCGGTCAAAGGTGAGTCATTGACATATAAAAGAGTGACTCACTTGTGTGTCATTGTACCAAATTGTCAGTCACCAGAGTGACTCTGGGGTGGATCAATTTACTTCAGACCCATTGACATAGTACAGAGGTGATTGATTTGGGGTGAGTCATTTTACAAAAAAAGTCAGTCACTGTCAATGTACATGTTTTAGTCACCCACTTTGTGCAATGACTCACCTTGTCCGGGGGTGTAGGGGTGAGTCATTTAATGGAAAAGTGTATTATTCATTTTCATTTTTACAATTTTTGAAGGTTTGTTTTTTGGAGAGTGGTGTCCTATTAAATGGTTTAGGTTGAAAAGTTGGGGACACATTCTTTTTCTATTTATATATAATCAAATGGTGATTGCTCAGAATGAAATAAAAGTTCTTATAAGTACTTGGAGCACTTTATTTCCTATACCCTCAAGGATTTAGGATGTTTTTTTAATCATTTTATCAAAAGTTTTGCAAAAATTGAATTAGTGGAATTGCATATTGATATAGAACTTCTGGGTTTCTTGCTGTATGTTATTTTCTCTTTCAAATGGAGGGTTGTACAGTGTACTTGGGGTTTTATATTATAAGCAAAGCAGAGTATTAAAACTGAGCATTTGTGAAAATTTCAATGACCTGGCAGATTGTAAATTAAGATTAATAAAATTACAAGGATATCTATCTGCAAATATTCTTAGGTGTTTTCTTTGCCATATTGAAAAGATTTGTTTTATTTAAAACAAATCACTTGAATACTGCACAATTAGAAAACTTGAGTCTCACTAAAAAACTTGAGAGTAAATCTTACAAAAAGACTTTGAGGGCACCTGTATGGTGTGAAGCTTGACTTGTTCTGGATTACTGTTGATGGATTTTCATGAAAAATGTATGTAGTTTGAAAATGATTGATAGCTCCATCTTAACTTTCTGTCAAAAAAATGTTTGCATTTATGGGAGCTAAAAAAAAAATCATTTTGTGTGATTAAATGGCTACCCTGGACCTGTCACCTTATTCATAAGCCCTGTTTTGTTAATGTATTACAATTGGAATATAATATATAAATATTATAATGGGACAGAAAGGTCATATAATTTGTGGGTATATTTTCATCAGATTAGAAATAAAATTGTATGTCTTTGGTTTCACCAAGCAAGCATCGAAGTGGTCTGCCACAACATACAAGCTGATATACTCTTGTGCGGCATTGCTTGCAAAGGTGATACTGTATGAACTTTTGCGTCACTGCTGCCTCAAAGGTCAAAATGGGAACTTCAAACTTCCGGGTTTTGCTGCTGTCATTCATTTATAATATTTATTTGCTGGAGGATTTGGCGCACTGTACACCCACATACCCGAGTTTCAGGGAAAAATAGGGGAGTTTATTTTCCGAATCAGAAACTCAGAAAAGTTTTGCAGAAGTAATCAAATGCAAGAAGTTTTCATCTCATAAAAACTAATTTTCTTCTTTGACAATTGCCACGTGTGGTGCAAACCACAGAGTATTGCGTATACAGGGCAGATTTGAACTGAATGGTGTGTATTGAGTTTCAGATATGGTAAGCAAGCTTATGTTAGTCATTGTAAGTTTTGTAACTTCTGTTATTGATTGTTGTCTTACTCAAAGTTGGAATTAATTATAAATTTCCCACAGTTTTGAATAAAATTGTCAAAAATCTTCCCATGAAAAATTGTGACAGAAATAATTGTAATATATATAGTAAATACATCTTGATATGCTACTCTCTTTTGCATTTTAATGATCTATTCACAAGTACATGAGGGATGTTTTAGAGCACATTTTTATTGTTTATTTATACTGTTGCTTACTCAAGAAATCTATAAAAAAACATTTTTTAAATTTGATTGATTTTTTTTTAAATTCCTGCAAGTCCTCGTTTTTCCTGATAAGCCGCCGGAACCATAGTTTTTTCCAGATCTGGCCTTACAGAGCCTTACAGGTATGACAATCTATCTCAAGGCAAGTTGTCCACTCCGGTTGCCCTGAGAATTTTAATGTAAATATGTTTGGTTGATTTGGATGTCTGATGGGCACACCCAGCAGCAATTAAAAGTCCCAGGATATGATTTTTGGTATGCAGGGCAGCTGGATGAGTGATTTGTCGATCCCTGCTTACTTACCATCAATGTGACAATTTTTCCTATAAGAGAATGGTTCAAATTTAAACAATGCATTGAATATTGAACATTGCATTTATTTATTTCACAATGGAAGATTAAAATTGTGTTATTACCTCTGTTTGTTTTACATCCGCCAAAGAAGTTGGACGGAGGTTATGTTTTTACCTCTGTTTGTTTGTCTGTTTGCCACCAACATATCTCAATATTAAACTGATGATTAGATTTTGATTAAATTTTTGGTGTGGTTTCTTACTGCTTAAGGAAGAAGTGATTACATTTTGGGACATATTAAAACAGGGAGGGTAGAAATGGAGGGGTGGTGGATTTCATCAAGACTTGAGTTGAAACTTTTCACCCCCATCCTCCCTTAAGGTTTACCTTGGTCTTTCTTTCTTCAAGAAAGCTCTCCACAACCCAGCCTTCTTCCACTCCAAATACTGTCAACTCAGTAGACATTTCCATGACTACTCCTTCCTTTTCATTGACGGCTCCACATGGGAAGGCTCCTCTGCTGCCGCCTGTCTTGGCCTTACCCTCTCCTCAAGGTTACCCGACGGCACCTATATCTACTCTGCCGAGGTGAAGGCTATCCTCCTAGCCTATAACTTCATAAAACTCTCTTTCCACCCCTGTTTCGTCATCTTCTCTGACTCCAAATCTGTCCTCACTGGCATCCTCAGCATGCTCTGGCCCAACCCTCTTATTCTACAAATCCTCAACAAACTCCACACTCTTTCCTCCCTAGGAAACAAAATTCTTTTTCTGGATTCCCAGCCACGTTAGCATCCCTGGCAATGAGAAAGCTGACAGAGCAGTCAACAAAGCTCTGTCAAATAACATCTCTCCTTTTGCTATTCCACACTCAGAACTCCGTCTCTCCATCTCCAACTACTTTAACAAAACCTGGCAAAACTCCTGAAATCACGAAACCAGTAATAGACCACACCATCAAACCCAAAGTCGGGACCAACACCCCTCTGCATAGTCGCAAGCGCAGGGAAGACATTGTTGTCACCTGCATCCACATTGGCCACTCATCTCTTACTCACTCCCATCTCTTATCCGGCTCCCCTGCCCCTCTCTGCCCCACTTGCAACATCAATCTCTCCATCTTGCATATTTTCTTAACCTGTCTCCTCTACCAGAATTCCAGATCTCCTTTCCTCAATCTCGGACCTATTCGAAAACAATTCTTCCTCAAACATCATCAACTTCCTTCGCAACAACAACCTCTTCCACCACATATAATCTCCTCCCCTTCTACATCTAACCTTACACACCCCTTTTTTTTCACCTAACTTTTTCTCCCACATTCAGCTTTTCCCCTTTGTCTCCCTTACAAACCTTGCATATCCTCACTATTCTAACTCTTACACCATTATGTATTAACACCATTTTGGCACATTTGACTTTGACTGTCGTGGTGCCGTTAAACATCAACAAACCAAACCAACCTTGAAACTTTCCAATGGAATGTAATGTGCTGATTAATGAGCTCATACCATGAAAGAACATCGATACAACTTTTTTCTGGACTCAAATAAAATCAAGTGAAGTGGTCTCTGGTATTAAAGAAATCAAAACAATTGGTTTCTGCGGTGAATGCCGTCAGGCCTCATGTATTGTTCAGCTACTAGGGAACAAAAGATTGCTGCCTAAGGAATATAATTCCAACTATTTCTATGAAGAGAAATTTATATAAAGAATAGCAGCAATTAAAGGAATTGTTCTGGGATGCAAAAAAGTTAAATAATGCTGATGACTGAATGGAATATATAAGAAAGTATCTTGCGAATGAATTGCAAGGTCTACCAACTGTGGTGTAGCGGTTATCATACATGTCTTCAGACCACGAGGCCCTAGGTTCAAGCCTGGGTTGGGTAGACACGCCAGTGCACCACAACTGGTTATCAAAGGCCGTGGACATTCACTTGGTTGTGTATATTATGTCTGTCCATACGTTGTACCTGTGTTCTCGTCCTGGGTTGTATTAAGCATTTCATGATAGCATTGTTACTATCATAACTGAATACACAGGCGATGACCCCGTCATTGCAATTGTGTGTTCACTCGTCGTCGTCGAATAAATTGCAAAAAACACTTGAATAGCAGCAATTAAACAGGATTTGTTAAAGGATAATAAAAAATAAAAAAATGTGAATAAATAGAACTGACGACTGAATGGAATTTATAAGAAAGTCTTGCAAATGAATAGCAAAACAACAATAAGTCATCGCTTGAATACAGTGGATACATAATAGACTTACTAGACTGATAATCTGCAAATTAATTCATACTAAATTTTCACTCTGATTTGGTAGATAGATCAGCCCTATCTGGTTTGTAAGGGGAAAAAAGTTGAGTATGTTTCTATATTGGATGTGTCAGATTTAATTTAAGGCTGGGGGCTGTAGTGCAATGGGTGAGTGGAGGTTATAGTGAAGGTTGGAATGATGAGTTGGTTAAGAGTTTATTTGGTAGATGAGTAGATGGCAAAAGTTGGGTTGGGGGTAGTAGGTGAATGGATAATGGTATGTGAATGGGAGATAGCAGGTGAATGGGGGATAGCAGGTGAATGGGGCGTATTGAGGAATAGAGGATGGTAGGTGAATGGGGGATGTTAGGTGAATGGGGGATGGTAGGTGAATGGGGATGGTAGGTGAATGTGGGATGGTAGATGAATGGGGATGGTAGGTGAATGGGGGATGGTAGGTGAATGGGGATGGTAGGTGAATGGGGATGGCATGTGAATGACAGGAGGGAATGGAGGATGGTAGGTAAATGGAGGATGGCATGTGGGACAGGGTGGCATGTGGGACAGTGCCATGGAATGTGGGACAGGATGCCATGGCATATAGGACTGGGTGGGATAGCATGTGGGACATGGTGGTGTGGCATATGAAACAAGGTAGTGTCATGGCATTTATGGCAGGCTGGGATGGCATGTGGGACAAGGTGGGATGGCATTAAGAACAAGAGTAATGACATGAGACAGGATGGCATATTGTCTGGATTTCAGGTGGGATGGTATGTGGAATAGTATGTGGGATAGGATGGAATGGCGTGTAAGACAGGGTGGGATGGCACGTTGTACATGGAAGGGTGGCATGTGGGACAGGGTAGGATGGTACAGGGAGTGATGGGATGTGGGACAAGGTGGCATGGTATATAGGACAGGGTGGCAAGGCATATGGTGGGCTGTCATCTTGATTGCAGGTGTGATGGCATACAGGTCATGTTGTGGAATGGTATCTGAATTTCATGTATGATTTCCTGTAGGGTGGGGTATAGGATAGATTCTGCGATGGCAGTTGTTACATAGGGTGGAAAGCTTGTTATTAGCGGCTAGGGAATTTGTATCGTTTGTAATGTCTGGTTATTATAAGTTTAGCTAAGGGAGTGAATAAGTACTACTAACCTTGCATAATGCCCCACATTTTGGATTAGTATTCAGGACTACAAAATCATTTATTGACTTTTGACTATTGACTTTCCTAGTGTACAGTACTGTAGATATTTGCCCAATGTCCCAAATCTTGGTTTAGTATTCAGGACTGTACAAAATCATTTATTGACTATTGACTTTCCTGGTGTACAGTACTGTAGATACAGTGTACTGTATAATTTGAAATGTTTAAAAGCAAGATGTTATTTCCTACATTTTTTTCCCGTGAATAATGGGTCATATACAGGTATGTTAAATTAAAAACACCTATGCAAAACTCCTGCTACATTTACAGTGTGTTGTAAGTTCCTCTTAACTGCTTTGTTGATATGACTACCAATTTTGTAGTAATATCTAGCAATGAGATATCACACAAAACAGAATATGTAGGCTTGTGTTTATCGTGTAACTTTCTGAGAAATTTTGAAGCCGCTTAACTTTCCCAAGAGACAGGAAGTACAGTATGATTGCAATACAATTAATGCTCTCTTTTGTATACATAATATTACGTAAAAGAATAAACTATTTTGCAATTGATTTAACTATTCAAAGTCTGTCTGATATCTCCCCCTATTTTTTTTTTTTTGATGATTTGATTTGTAAGGCCCAGGGCTTCCGGTAAACCTTTAAAACCTTTAAAAACCTTTTTGACAAATTGAACCTTTATTCCTTTCAAAATAACCTTTAAAACCTTTAAAAACCTTTATTTTCAAAGTTAAGTAAGGTAGATGATTCGAGTGCCAAGGTTTTAACTTTATTGGTAAGTATACACATCCATTTAAGAGCATATCTGTTCTCAACTCACATTTAAAAAGTAGCAGGACCAAAATAAAATTTCCAACTTCACGTAAGTAATGAACTGTTGGCGCCACTAACTGCCTTTTGCCCCAGAATATGCTCATTGTATGAAAATTTATTCCATGAGTTAACCTTTATAAACCTTTTTCTTTAAATCCAAAACCTTTAAAAACCTTTATTTCGACTTTTCCAACCTTTAAAAAACCTTTATTTTTAAAAAGAGTCACTGGGAGGCCTAAAGGCCTGTTTATTGAAGTTTATTTATGGATAACCAAATTATTGCTGTCTGACTCCCGAGTCTTAACTCCAGCAAAAATTAGGCCTAAGACCTACAACACTGCAATTGTGGACTGCTGGATAACACATGCCAAATGAACATTTTGCTAGCCAGCAACTCATGGTCTAGGAGTCTACCGAGTTTAAAGTTAAATCCATCTGAACCCCTTAGGCTCATAGGGAGGTGCTTATTCCAGGTGTCCATGGCACAGGCGGATGAGAGCACATGACTCCCCTGGACAGGATGCCAATCCACCATGTTAACCCCAGCAGTGCTGGTACTCATTTTAAAGCTGAGTGCACTGGAGCAAGTAGCGTGAAAGTGTCTTTCTAGAAGACACAATGCAGTCCTCGTGAGGGAGTTCGAACCCAGTAATTTTCGTATGTGAGCATGACTTAACCATTAAGCCACTGCAATCTACCTTTTAAAATGCAAGGTTTAAGTGTGCATTTTGAAACTGAAATTTTAAACAAGTCTGAAATCACCATAATTTATATGGTTTATTACCTATGAATGGATTTTTGTTTATATGCCCATGTGATTGGGAATAATACCAGTATTAAAGAAGAGTGACATGAACTTTGTTTATTTTTGCAGAACATCCAGGGCTTTAGCACCTTAGAAGAGTTATCATCTATTCCAGGCCTCGGCCAGAGTACGTTAGATATGAACCGGAGTCGGCTCATCTGCAGAAGGTATTATGCACAGGGTAATCGTAATTTGAGAAACTCAACTTCCAACTCACCGAACAATGTAAACGGGCCCCGAACAAGACAATCACCCAATGGTCCGAGTCCATCTCACAGTCGATTACAATCTTCCCCAGTTCTTCCAGAAGACGAGAGAGTGGCAGAAGATCAGTGTGTGATAGGCAGGATGAAGGGGGAGGGGAAACCCCGTCCACTTCAAGGGCGATCTGCGACAACTCAGAGACCAAGAGGGTAAGTTGACTTCAGTAGTTACAGAGCTTGGAAAAACTTGCAAACTCTGCGAACCATGTTCGCAAGTAATATGTCAATATTGGTGGGAAGAAACTCAATTAGCAAAACAAAATATTTCTTCCCTCAAATTCCTGTTTTCCCCACAGTTACAACTGCTGGAACCGTTGCTTTTTTCCAGCAGTGGTCACGGTGCCATTATTTATATATCAAATAAAAGGAAATTGCAAGCACTTATGAATTGTACGTAATGTTAAGCATGACTTGCTTATATCAAGTTAAGCTTAATAAAATGATTTATCAGCTGGTTGAGAGTAGTTTTAAGCCGATGTCTGCCTGGATTTTTAGCATGCATGATGCAGTACTGTACAGTATCTTCATAACGTAACTAATGTAGTATACACAAATGAATAAACTGTGTGTAGTCAGGTAGTACTGCACTAGCAGTACTGTAGCAGCGATGCTCAACTGCAATCTGTAGTGTAGGCTTACTGTGATTAAGTAACTATTTATGTTAAGTTATTGTGTATGGACCATCTTGATTTCAAATTATTAAATATTGCTGAAAGGAAATTTACTTTAACTTAGCCTAGATCAAGATTTTTTTGTAATAAAAAAAGCACAATCTCTGATGCTGTTTTAAGCTTTCACCAAAGCCCAGGGCCTGTTTTTTTGTGAGGGTTGTGAGGGTGGGGGTTGTGAGGGTGGGGGTTGTGAGGGTGGGGATTGTGAGGGTGGGGATTGGAGGATGGGGATTGTGAGGGTGGGGTTGGGGAATTATCAATTCTCAATCAACTGAGCATGGCGGGTACGCTGTACATACCATCATGAATTTTCTTGATCTATGCATATGATTTGTTAAATAATATCATTACTGAAAGAAAATTAACCTCTGATTAAATAAACTTTATTTTTCGCAATCACTGTGCAGCTATTTAGGGCCTATCTTTTTTTAGGAGAGTTGAACCATTCTGATGAACTGAACCTATTGGAGGTAGGCCTACGCTGCTACTGTTTTTGTTTTTTTGTAACTTTAAACTTTCATCACAATCACTTGCAGCCACCTTGGCCTATGGCCTGTTATTGTGTGCGTACCATTATGAATTGTCTTGATCTATGTGTATAATTTGTTTAGTAATGATATTGCTGAGAGAAACTTAACTTTTGATTAAATAAAATATTTTTTATTTCATGACATTTTTCTTCTTTTTCATTTTCATAAAAAATTATGCATTTTATGCTCATACTTTAAACATTTTGATTAATATTCAGGATAAAGTAATTCATTTACAGTCAATTACATGTAGTAAGTTAAATGTTTGTATTATATCAACATTTTAATGGAAATTAAATGCATCTAGTTTTGAACAATGTCATAGTAAGTAAATAACCCAAAATGTGTGCAATTCTAATTACATTCATATGATTATTAATGATTTTTGTAATTACGTGTTTGTTTGTCTTTAAATTATACACACAGTTTATAAATTTACAACTGTCAGCTTAATTTTTATTTGAAGCACACTGAAATAATTTCAGATTTGCACTTTGACCCAATCAGTGAATTGTCTCACTTTCAAGTTTTGTCAATGTTGATTAAATAATATGTATGTTATGGTTTGTTTACACTTTAACTATGTCAATTAATTCTTTAACGATGTCATATTATCAATCATTTATTTTTCTAAGTTGGAAGAGAATATTGTACAGAACAAGAAAATACTTGATAGCAGTGGTAAAGTAACATGTCCAAACATTTATTATGCTTTCAAAATGCTTAATTCTTCAAAATTGACCAAATTTTGGCCAAATCTGGTTGTCATGGAAACGATTATCAACAACTTAGAGGTAAACAGATTTAAGCTAAAAATGAGTAGACTTCAAAAAAATCTTTAAATTACATTTGAAAAGATCAAATATGATAAAAAAAAAAAAAATTGCTTTTAAAATAAAACCAGTCAGTTGGTTTTTGCACTGCCATGAGTTGAACTATAACATCATTGATGTCTAGTTCTATAACTTTTCTCTGAATTAAGATACATGTGTTTGGCACTAACTTCAACTGTTGTACATAGAGACTTTGATACTCTGTCTGTGCCTTAAAGGTATATGGACATGTATTTAACAACATCAGCTAAATTGATTCAAAATCTAATAAAAAACATGAAAAGAGCAATGAGCAAAAATTCATCCCAATAGGCCTTTGATGGTTTTGTGAAGATTTTTGTCTTTGTTGGTGTACTTTTGCGATGTATTTATAGAATATAATCTCTATTTTCTTATGTAAATCCATTGTTTTTCAACCCTCCTCCATTTCTCTGTGAAAAGAAAAGGAAGATAATTCTAATGAAGAGGTTCAGATCTTTACCATACCCCCAAAAAACCTCCAGCTGGAAAAGGCAGTTTTAACATTTTCAAGGTCTGAAATCAAGGGAAGAAATTTAAAGAAAAACAAAAGCATTTTGTGGTCTTTCCTGTTCATACATCACAATTTTTAATAGATTAAACTTCAACAAACCAAACCATTAACAAAAACTTTGTAGTGCTCAACTTGAAAACTACACATGCTATTTTCAATATTCAAAGACTTTTAAACTGAAAATTTAATGCTCTTTTCGGTTGTGGCTGAACTTGTCCATATGCCTTTTAAAGTATTATTATCTGGTGTCATGCGCATGATATTAGGAAAAATGACACAAAAGTACTATGAAATGGATCAATTCAAATGTCTCGCAGAACCTAAACTTGCATAGTGTAATTTTTTGCTGATCTGCATTCCTCGTAATCAGATATATTTGATATGTTGAAATGTACTTCTGATCAGTTTTGCTTGTAAGACATTCGATAAATGCAAATACAATACAATACATTTACTTGCATTTTTAGACTAAAGAATATCAACAACAAACAGAATCATCTTTCAGTATCTAAAGCAAAAATGCGGTTTGATATTTCTTTGCACGATTCCTCTTTTGCAACAGACCAAAAGGAAAAGTGATGGGGAAAGAAGGACATGTCCACCAAAGCGAACCTGTAGATTGTCAACTGAAAAACTACATCCAGAAAATGCCCTCCACCAAGGGTCGTCAACGCCAAGGAAAGTATCGGAGACCCTTCTGAGGCGTAGGCAATCCATGCGATTCCTGCCACCTCCAAATCTTAACCAATGGCTCAGTACATTCCAGGTGAGGCATTCTTGATTCCTCTTAACCAGTTCTGTGCGGATGACGAGATATGTCGCAATGCACATGTAACTGCCATTGCGCGGATGACGAGTTGACTTGCGAAACATGAATATTGATTACTATGGCCTGTCCTCTACCTTTATCTTACATTATTTAGTGGGAACTATGATATGTACATTGTAGAACATGTCTAGTTCTAGAAAAACCATAAGAGGGTAAAATGTACCTAGTTAGAGTATGCTCACCGTGAAAAACAGTCAGTCCATACATCACATTCCATGTAGGCCCTAAATACGAATCAAAACAACAAAGATGGCAGCACCCATGAGAAAGAGAAGTTACACAGCTGATAAGATAATTGGTTTATTAGTAGAGTCTGGCTCATCAAATACCAGCTCATTGGACTCAGAGATGAATAGAGATGAGTTTGTGGATTCTTCCAGTGGCAGTAGTAAGGAATCAGATCATGATCGAAATAGGCCAAATGTTAATTGCAATAAAGCTAACAATGCTACTAACGTTACTATTGTTAGGCCAAATATTAGCAGTTCTGGTGATGGGGTTCTGCAGGTCATCATGGACAAGATCGGGCTGACAAAACAAGATCAAAATGATTTGAAATGGAGAAAAGAGAAAAGAATATGCCAAATAATATTGCTTTTTCTGGAAATCCTGGTTGCAAAAATATCATGAACTGTAAAAATATGACCTACAATTGCATTATTTTACTTTTTGGGAAAAATTTCTAAATATCCTGCGTGGGTGGAATTGTTTTAGCAAGAATATCCTGCACTCGGAATGGTTAATTTTATTGACTGCCTCGACTTTTTGTGACAATGAAGTTTGTAACTTTTGCCACTTTTCTTCCCCTTCATCTTTTCTCACCCCAACCCCTACCACCACTCATCCCAACCCCTACCATCACTCATCCCAACCCTACCATCACTCACCCCAACCCCTACCATTACTCACCCCAACCCCTACCATCACTCAACCCCTAATCACTACACTACCATCACTCAACCACTACCATCACCCCCCAACCCCTATCACTCCCCCAACCCCTACCATCACTCGCCCCAACCCCTACCATCACTCACCCCAACTCCTACCATCACTCACCCCAACCACTACCATCACTCACCCCAACCCCAACCATCACTCACCCCAACCCCTACCATCACTCATCCCAACCCCTACCATCACTCACCCCAACCCCTACCATCAATTACCCCAACCCCTACCATCACTCACCCCAACCCCTACCATCACTCACCCCAACCCCTACCATCACTCAACCCCACCATCACTCGCCCCTACCATCACTCAACCCCTACCATCACCCCAACCCCTACCATCACTCACCCCAACCCCTACCATCACTCACCCCAACCCCTCACCCCAACCCCAACCCCTACCATTACTCTCCCCTCACTCACCCCAACCGCTACCATCACTCATCCCAGATGTCCCTTTTCTATGTTTTACCACACATTTCTTTCCCTCACCTTCAATTATGTCCATTTGCCCCAGCAAAAGAAATCTGATACTACAGCAGGATGTAGTTCAGGGCCCATCTGGAGTCCCTTATGAGTGTGACAGACTGCGGTCACCACAGCATATCTTTTTGAGACCCGATAAGGCCATCCCACAATCTGCTATTTTTCTGATATGAGTGGTAGTCACCTAAAAATAAATAGCTCCTGCTATCTGTCACCATATTGGCCAATGGGGAGAAAGCAAACAAAAAAAAGAGCCTGATAGGCACCTTTGCATGTTGTCACTTTGCACAGCCACCACAGCTAACTCTACTTAAGACTATTTCAGTGCATTACAGCCAGTCTGTTACCAAAAATTTTCTTGCCATGTTTTGATTCTCTGCCATATAAACCCCATAATCATTATTGATATAATTTTGTTTAAACTTTAATTTAAAATTCTGAATATTGTTTAATAATTAACCCACATCTGTGGTCCTTTAATTGACCCTTGAGCAGGGTCCAGTAAGTGACCTGCGGTTTTTGATACAAATACTTTCACATCTCCTCTGTTTAAAACCACCAAATGAGGAAATACATACATTAGTGCAGTTTCCAATCTCACATCAACCACAGACTATTCTATCCCTTTATTTTATGAACATAGTAGACTTGTGCAGCCACCTTTGGTTGTTAGTAATACTCATTAATCAACTGTATTTCCATCCTGTATTACGTATAATAAATTGATAATGTCAAAGATTTTGAAAATTAATGTTAACCAAACTACAATATATTAGCAAATCTATGGAACGCCAAAAGGACCACTAAATATGTTCGCAAAATCATGTTCGGAAACAAAATTGTCCCAGAATATATGTTCAGAAATCTAATATGTTTGGAAAATATGTTCACAATCATAAATGTTTGAAACATACATGTTCGGAAACAAGTTAGTTCGATAAATTTATGTTTGCAATTTTAAATGTTTGCAAAAGATGTGTTGGCAATTTGTATGCTCGCTAAAGATACGTTTGTAATATACACCTTCACTTGAGATATGATCGCAATTTGTATGCTCGCTAAAGATAGTTCGTTCACGAAATGTGCTCGGAAACAGTGGCAAATGCATATTCATGTATCAATGATACGTGAAATCCCTGGATCGTGTTTTAGCTTTCTCTGGTATTATTGACCGTTTAATGTCATGAGGAACCTGGACTACTTAGCCTCTATTTACGGATGTTAAAATGAAATGAGATATAAAATAAGTATTAAAAATACAATCATATTTAATAAATAAAGTCTGAATTTCAGTCCTGTCTACACAAAAGAAACCAAACTTTGAACTTAAATATCTCCTTAACAAAGATTTTTGAACTCTTTTCTTTGCCATTTTTGTTTCTATTGAATCTCAATTCCGTCATATAACATGGACTTGTTTGACCCCTGAACTAATTATTTAACAAGGTTGGCAGAGAGCATTCAAAATATGGGGAGGGGTGGGAGGTGGAACCATGGAGGTGCTTGTGTGTCAAAGGGCAAAACCATAGTGTGAGCCAGGGGAAAATCCCCCTGGAAGCTTTGTGATTTTTGCATTCCTTAAGGTTACAATCATGTCTGAAAATGCAGTCAACCAGCAAATTTGTTTAGATGTTGTGATACCCCAAAATATATTAAATTGTATACATTTTAGAACATACTTTTTGGGAGCTAAGCTGAAGCCCACCCCCACCCCAACTCCCACCTCCCCTCCCCCCCCAACCCCCACTTTTTCATTGAGGGCTAAGCCCTAAAGCCCCTGGTTCCGATGCCACTGATTGGTGTGACACCCCGCCCCAAAAACATGTATACTATGTTGCGGTTCTAGTGAAATGGATAACAAAAAGAGTTGCATGGGAATTTTATCCCCCCCCCCTCCCCTCCCCTCCCCCACCAAACCTCAGTCAAAGTTTTTAGAAAATCTAAACAATTTTGGGCAATTTTGTAGGAATTTCAGTGAGGAGGCAATTTTTTTAAATGGGATATATATTAATTTGAGTTCACACCCCCTCCTCCCCACCCCCCATCTCACAGTCTACTAATGCACCTGGAAGAGTCTGAGGCTGAAACCAAGTAAAGGCCCTATTTGAATGGCTGCTCTGGGCCTAGATGCCCCTTGCTATGCCATTGGACAAGAGGCTTAAAGTGAGGGGGAAGGCAAAGGAGTCATCAGTCAACCTTGGACCAATTTCTCTTGATTTTTTTGTTGGGGTGTCTAAATACTGACCTCTAGTGCTAGGGGCATAACTAGACTTTGAGCATGGGGTGAAGGGGGTGCTGGTGTACGACAAACTTGCCCAAAGAAGATTTGCACTTACCTGACTTATCTATAAACGGTGTTTCTACAATTACATAATATAGAACAGACCCCCACCCCACCCCACAACCAGTGACATCGCCAGACATTTTTGCTTGGGGCAGAATACTCAAGTACCAAATGCAGCAATGAGAAAATAGAATGTACCCGCTAAAGGCCCTTGCAGGCCGGAAGTCCTGGAAGATTTGTAGTTTTTGATGCTTTTCAGAACATTTTCAAAAGTATTTTGTTTTACAATTTTTCTTAGAATTGGGCCATATTTTTGCCAGACAAAATAGTCAAAATTGGAATTGCTCTACAAACATTTTTTTTCTAAGGGGTATAACACACGCCACCCTTGTTGCCTATATACAGATTTAATGATACTAAAGTGTTGTCCTCGCCCCTCCAAAATATTCTAGTTTTATGTCACTGTTGAGGGAACTTTCATAGCACAAATTGGTCAGGCCCAGAAAATGCATGTATATGCCAGCATTGGACTGGCCATTGCCCCAGGGCCCTCCCCTCCCTCTACAATAGGCTCCTTGGGCCATCTCCAGCTAATTTGATTGCACCAAAAATCAGGCCTAAAGCATTTCCCAGTTTGACTCTGCTATATATTAGAAGGCCTTTATAATTTTACACCGCTATGCAGTCACCATTCCTGTCTCCATGATACATTTTAAATCTTTTCCCATAGGGGCCTACACGAAAATGAACCCGTTCTTATTTGCAGTCTGCTTTATTTTCGTGTAGCAACATAAATGTTCCTGTTGTATTACCCTGTAACCAGTGATCAGCTGAAAAAAAACCCCCAAGTTTGAACAAGCCGAGCTATCCAAATGTCCTTGGAAAGTTTGCGACAAACGTTTCTTAACAGAGCGTACGCCAAAAGGCTCACGAAATACTTTTGTTAACTGGGCATATGCCAAAAGGCTCACAAAATATATTTGTAAACTGCGAGCATAACTGTAGTGAAAGTAGTGATCTCGAGCGAATGTTTTGCGAACTAACAATTGCAAACATACCTTTTTCGCGAAGATGATGTAAGCCGAGCATATTTGATTCCCAAACGTATATTGTACGAACATAATGATTTCCAAACATAGATTTTGCAAGCTTATTAATTTTTGAACATTTTTTTTGCAAACATATTTGTTGGTCCTTTTGGCGTTCCATACAAATTAAGTCATTTGATTGACAATAGCATTTTTTATTCGTATTTCTTTTCCTTAGCAGTATGCTGTAACTGAATAATTAATTTGATTCTTTATTGAATCAAATATTTGTCTTCATCATGTCCCTACAAGGCAGATAGGAGTGGGAAGGGAGGGGGAGCAGTTGGGCACTTATCTGAATCGAATAGTGACGTGAAATATCCGATGTACTGTTTAAATCAAAGATAAATATCTATATCATGCCTGACTCAAAAGCCGTCTACAGTCCCTCGCAACAGACACAAAGTCTCTTGTGTCGATGGGAAGCAGACCTGTGTGTTGCCGATATTTAATACAGGAAAATGTTGAGAATACGATCCTGTTTTTGAGCAAATACATTATTTTATTTTTTTACCATCCTGGATTGGTGTGGTTCTTGGGATTTTGCACTTCAGATTCATTTACCCTCTTCAGCACCAGCCACACTGCTCAAGAATCAGCTCTCAACAGGATCCAGCAGCAGCCAGTGCAAGACTGTTTAACTGGATCTAAACCACCATCCCATCCCTCACTCCAGAAATGCAAAAAGGTAACAAATAAGAGAAACTGAAAGTACAGTGGTAATTTTTTCAGCCACAGTAAACCTTTGTTTTGTACATTTCGTTTGAAGAGTACAGTTTTTTTATTAAAAATAAACAGTTCCAGAATACAGTTTGATTCTAGGTTGGAAAGGAGCTGCAAAGAAGCCATCCTGGATTGTTGCACTCAACACCAGACCAGCTTGTTCAAGAAAGCAAGGATCCAGCAGCTCAGTGCTCTACTGAACTGAAACCACACCCTTCAGAACTGTGTGAGCTGAAGAGAGGAAAAGCTGCTTGATGGCATCCCGCCAGTCAGGGAAAAATCTGTGTGTCTACTGCTGGGGTCAGGATGATATTTGTGACGCAGTGATCATCACCCTGTATAAGAACAAATGGGAGAAATCAGTTTGCTCAAACTACTGAGGATTAACACTACTTTCCATTGCTGGCAAAATTTTGGCCAGAGTTCTGCTGAATAGACTGGTACCTGCCATTGCCATAGAACACCTGCCTGAGAGCCAGTGTGGCTTCAGAACAACCGGGGTACTGCAGACATGGTGTTTGCCCTGAGAAAAATCCAGGAAAAGTGCAGAGAGCAAAACATGGGATTGTACACCACCTTTGTAGACCTGACTAAAGCTTTCGACACTGTTGGACTCTGGAAAATCTTGGAAAAGCTAGGCTGCCCACCAAACTTCCTCACCATGGTTATCCAGCTACACATGAACCAGGCTGGTCAAGTCGGACATGGAAGGAACCTCTCCACATCCCTATAAATTGAGAACAGTGTCAAACAAGGATGTGTTCTTGCACCAACATTGTTCACCATGTTCTCAGCATATGCTTCAGCACGCCACTGAAGATCTAGACGAGGGTGTCTACATCTGCTTCCATACAGACGGCAGCCTCATCAACCTCGGGCGCCTGAAGATCCATGCCAAGACTACAGAACAGCTCGTACACGAGCTGCTGTTTGCAGATGATGCCACCCTTATTGCCCACACAGAGACAGCTGTGGAACGCATAATATCTTGCTTTGCTGAGGCTGCACGGCTTTTTGGACTAGAGGTCAGCTTGAAAAAGACAGGTTCTCCAACAGCGTGCTCCCTGGGAAGAATACCACCCACCATGCATCACCATCGAGCAACAAAGCTGGCAATCAGTTCACCTACCTTGAATTTGTGATCTCTTGGGATGTCAAGATTGACAAGGAGGTTGACAACAGGCTGTTCAAAGCAAACAGCGCCTTTGGAAGACTGCATAAAGATGTGTGAAAAACAACCTCCAAACAGACACAAAAGTCTTGTGTTTACAGAACTGTTGTTTAACCACCCTCCTCTATGGTGCAGAATCTTGGGTTCTGCATCAAGAAGAAAATAAATTATTTACAAACTCAAATTAAAAGAACAGGAAGTTCTCTTTCTATTTATAGATGGCAGATTATATGAAAAATGTTCAGAGAACCAGGTAGTGGGTGAATCTCCTACCATGAGGATCGACGGCTTTACCTCCCCTTTGAAGGATGTGAGCGCCACCTAAACCATTGGCCATTTTCCCAAGGGTTGGATGGGGAAAAGGTGTGATGTAGAAGACAATAATAATTTTCTTATGTGACGGTTGACAATTATCACATAAAACTTAAGTTCATTTCAATTTCATACAAATTATTGCTTATTGCAATATAGCCACAGTTTGTAACAGTTAATTTCAAATCACTTTCGGCAAATCACGACGAACTTTAAAAATACCAATAACTTTACATAAATTTCACAAGTTCTTGGTATTAAACTGGATTTTGACAAATGGTTATTCCAGTATAATTCTTTTGATAAACATAATGATTTGAAAGGATTGATCCATTTTAACAATTTGACCAACAAAATTCGTCTGAGCTTCTGATAATTATAATTTAAGTACCACTAATCCTTTTTGGCATGAAATTCTGTCTAAAAATACTTATTTTACGATCATATCTTATTAATTACCTATGTAAATTAAACACTTACGGCATAGTTGTTTTATCTAAACTTCATTCTTTTTTGCTTGGGTTGAGGAATCACCTAGGCATTGAACCGGGCCTAGATCTTCACCCAACAATATTGTTATGGTACTGGCAGCGTGCCTGAGCGCGAGATTGCAACTAACTTGTGAATACACTCAAACTGATAATGAATTAGTATTCTAAAATTTCAATTTCATTCCTTAAAATCCTACTGTTGTGCATTTACATAATCATCAAATTTCTTCTACCTTGTAAACAACACTAAAGTTCATCATAAAACTACGGATACTTGTACTTCACCCCTTGAACGTTTTCACCAGCATAGTCCCAGCAATATCTTCAGGACTATATCACAAACAACCAAGTACTAAAGTCTGCAGAAATCACCAGCCTCCAAATCCGCTGGGCAGGCCATGTAACCAGAATGGAGGACCATCGCATCCCAAAGATTGTCCTGTATGGTGAACTAAGTGCTGGCAGGCATGACAGAGTGCCAAAGAAGCTGTATAAAGACTTGCTGAAAAAGACTCTCTCAACATGTAAGATAGACCATTGCCAATATAAAGACTTGCCTGAAATAGACCATACTCTTAGGCTGCAGACTGCAATGCCTAAGATAGACCATAACCAATGGGAAGCTTAGGCTGCAGACTGCAATGCCTGGAGGCGGACAGTTAAATCAGCAACCTCTGCTTTCGAGATTGAAAGGGGATCCAGCATCAAGGAGAAACAAAGACATAAATAAAAACCACCAGCCCCACAAACAACCCAATCTTTACCTGCAGCCGCTGTGGCGGGGTTTGCCTGTCAAGGATAGGTCTCGTCAGCCACCAGCGTAGCGTGCCTGTAGTCTTCATGGATTTCCTTCCTGAATCTTCGTTCACGAAGCAAAGCCAAGAGATATCTGTATCATGCCAGACTCGGTTACATATCAGAATCATGTCCTCCTGACATGGTATGATGCCAACAACATGATTCTCTGGTCACCGATTGTAATCGGGTGGGGAAAAGCAGGCAATAGGGGAGGACATAACTTTATTTGGTTTGTATGGATTTACGAATCTTTGAACTTCAAATGCTGTTGTGTCACTTATGTATTTTGTAGCACTTGGGAGTGAATGAGCAGCTGCAACCTGATTGGGGAGCCAAGAGGGAGGGGGGGGGGGGGGTTAAGAGCATAACATTATTTGGTTTATATGGATACAAATCTTTGACCTTTGTTCAAATAAGTTTGGCTTTTGTATTTTACAGCAATGGGGAGTGACTGAGCAGCTGCATGCCCTTGATGAACTCATCGAGAATTGTGATCCGTCCCAAGTCCGTCACATGATGTCTGTCATAGAACCACAATTTCAGCGAGACTTTATATCACTGCTGCCAAAAGAGGTAAGAAAATGTGCAGGACAGGGGAACTGGGGGGTGCCAAGTTCTCCTGCATGAACATATTTTAAATATATGTGTGTGTCGGGAAATTTCATATACTGGTGTTAAATTGACTAACACATTTTTTACATGTCTTGATTTTGAAAAAGTATTATCCAGGAAACAGTTACAAAAAGTTTGTAATGTTTTTTCCAATAAATATAATTTATAGAAAAGTTTGTTGATTGTTGACAAGTGAGTTGTGTGCAACAATCTCCAAACAACCTGCTTTGTATTCCTCCACATGTCAAGCCCCAGGAAGCAACAGTCCCATGTTTAATGTCTCTGATATGACCCATTTCAGGATGAACTTAGACCTACTCTGCCTGAAGGCAGATATTCTTAACACTAAATGAACCATTTGGTTTATCTTTCTCAGGTTATGAAAGCCAATAAGCCCAGGATAACCCCCTCCTGCTTCTGTGCTGCAAACAGTTAAAAATCAATGAATCTCTGTGGACATGACACCACTCCATCGCAGGTTATAACTCCCCAATAATGCTTGTACTCATTCTACAGCTGAGTGAACTGAAGCAAGTAGAATAAGGTGTCTTACTCATGGACACAACTTTGGTCTCATGCAGGGAATCAGCCGACTGAGCTACCTGTCTCCCCACATAACATGCTGATGATAATTACATTTTATTGAAAGTAACTAATTTATGAAAATAGGTGACTAACTTATGAAAGTAGGTGACTAATTTATGAGAATAGGTGACTAACTTATGAAAGAAGGTGACTAACTTTTGAAAATAGGTGACTAACTTATGAAAATAGGTGACTAACTTATGAAAATAGGTGGCTAACTTATGAAAATAGGTGACTAACTTATGAAAATAGGTGACGAACTTATAAAAATAGGTGACTAACTTATGAAAATAGGTGACTAACTTATGAAAATAGGTGACTAACTTATGAAAATAGGTGACTAACTTATGAAAATAGGTGACGAACTTATAAAAATAGGTGACTAACTTATGAAAATAGGTGGCTAACTTATGAAAATAGGTGACTAACTTATGAAAATAGGTGACTAACTTATGAAAATAGGTGACTAACTTATGAAAATAGGTGACTAACTTATGAAAATAGGTGACTAACTTATGAAAATAGGTGACTAACTTATGAAAATAGGTGACTAACTTATGAAAATAGGTGACTAACTTATGAAAATAGGTGACTAACCTATAAAAAAAGGTGACTAACTTATGAAAATAGGTGATTACCTTATGAAAATAGGTGACTAACTTATGAAAATAGGTGACTAACTTTTGAAAATAGGTGACTAACTTATGAAAATAGGTGACTAACTTATGAAAATAGGTGGCTAACTTATGAAAATAGGTGACTATCTTATGAAAATAGGTGACTAACTTGAAAATAGGTGACTAACTTATGAAAATAGGTGACTAACTTATGAAAATAGGTGACCTGTGTCGACGTGAAAACAAGTGACTTATAGAAATAAGTGACGTGTGAAAATAGGTGACATGAGGTGACTTCAGAAACTAATTTCCAATGATGCTTTTCGTTTTAGCTGGCTCTTCATGTACTTTCATTCTTGGAGCCAAGAGACCTTTTACGAGCAGCTCAGACTTGCCAGTACTGGAGGATCCTGTGTGAGGACAACATCTTATGGAAGGAGAAGTGTAGAGAGGCGGGTATAGAAGAGCTCTCAGCCAAAGACATGAGGAGGCGGACATTTCACGGGGGCGTGGCCAAAAGTCCCTGGAAGACCATGTTCCTGAGGACTCACCAGATTGAGTACAATTGGAGACATGGTCCATTCAGACCGCCAAAAGTGAGTTGAAATTGTTTTGAGGGATCTGAGAAATTTTTGAGAATTGGAAGTCTATTAAAGGTCTATGAATAAGTAGCACTTTCTACATTTGTTGAAACAGTATTTATCAAGCAGATCAGTTTTTGAATCTTAAAGAAAGCACCTTTTCATTTTTGAGTTATAGCTGATCAAAGTTTGATCAGTTTTTAATTCATGTGAAATTTGTGATGTGGGCAAACAGCTCAAAATCTTGATGTAATTCTTTCCTAAATTTTAGTCACTGATGATGATGGGAAAGTCTATTCCTGCTAGAAATTGATTGGGGGCATGGCAAAGACTCAAACACTTTTGCTCGGAATTTGCTGCACAACTTTAAAGAATTATGATAAACATTCAAAATACAAAGGATTTACAACAGAAAATGCCAAGGTTGCTCTATAATACATCACAAAATTTGCATAAAATATGCAAATTGGTGCATGAGATTTAAGAATGCTGTAAAATGTTAAATGTTTCATTGATTTTAATGTAATTTTTTTGCTAGTATGTATAATGGTTGTTTAATATAGTTCAAAGCAATTTAACTAATGTTTTCGCTACATGTTCACATACCTTTAAAGACCGATGGACAGGTAGCAACAACTGAAGTTTATTTTGCAGACAATATGCTTGGATGATTTTGCAAATGGATGAGCTTGGTGCAGTTCTCAAGATCATGGGTCAATATAAAAATTGTCTTGGGAATTAAATTGTAGCACAATAATTCCTGAATATTTTGCAAATAAAATACCCTGACCTGATCTCTCAATATTATGGGATGAAAAAAAAAAAAAGTTTTAGCACAATATCAAATTAAGAATTTCTTGAGAATGAGATAAATCACTTCCTGCAACCCTTGATGCTTCATTAATGAGGTCAAATAGTAATTGAAGACAGAGGGGTTACTTGAAGCTCTAGTTTTGGAATGACAGATATTTGCATGGGATATAAGGTAGTGTAACAAACAGCAAAATATGAACATGTTATTTAAGGTAAAATGATCAAAAGTGATGTTTTCTGACTTATTCAGCTTGAGTTATTGTACTGCAGCCATGGGTAGGGTTTGCCCAATGAAAGTGGGGGCAAAATTACAAAATGAAACTTGCCTTCTGAAAGTGGGTGAAAAAATCATATTATCCCACTAGAATACAAAAAAATCACTATACAAAACATATACAGGTATGAAAAAGTATGAGAGGGTTAATTCTTCCCTGGCACTCCCTAATCCCGCCTATGACCTCGGCACTTAACTTCATTTGTGTGGTCTTTAGCTAAGGTAAAAGTGTGAATTATTTCATTGATTTCAGTAATAATGGAAGGAACTGATTTTTAATTTCTTTTTCAGGTATTGAAAGGTCATGATGATCATGTGATTACGTGTCTTCAGTTCAACGGTCAAAGAATTGTAAGTGGGTCAGATGACAACACCCTAAAGGTCTGGTCAGCGATAACAGGAAAGGTAAGTTGGCACTATGTAAATAGAATCTCTTGCACTACGTAAATAGAATCTCTTTGACTACGTAAATAGAATCTCTTGCACTACGTAAATAGAATCTCTTGTACTATGTAAATAGAATCTCTTGCATATTTCTTTAATTATTCTATTTTATGGAAGATAAACTTGCCTGGCTACTAAAGTAATTCTTTAGGGCTGTTGATTGGAGTATAGCTTATGCACATTCACAAAGACATGCAAACTGACTGAATTTTACTTTGTTTATCTTTAATCCCCAGTGCTTAAGAACATTAGCGGTCATACTGGAGGTGTGTGGTCATCGCAAATGACCAGAAACATCATTGTCAGTGGATCAACAGACCGAACGCTGAAAGTCTGGAACGCTGATACTGGGCAATTGTATTTATACTCTTCATGGTCACACTTCTACAGTACGATGTATGCATCTGCATGAAAACACGTAAGTGTGTATGGGATTCATACTATGTTTTGCATTCTATCATGGGAGGTGGGAGGGGGGGACGTGTTCAAAAGTCAGATGCTTACATATAATGTTTTTACATGCTTATATAATATCTAGTGCTTCCTTAAAGGTCTTTGCGAGATGTATAATTGATCAGAAGAAAAATTAGGAGGCTGGGCAGGGGTTTAAGTGGGATTGGGATTCTGAGGTAGAGGGGGAGTGGGATTGGTTGATAGTTAGTGGGTTGGTTGATTTAGTGAGATTGGGACTGGGGAGGGGGGAGTGGGATTGGTTGATAGTAGTGGGATTGGTTGATAGTTAGTGGGATTGGGATTCTGGGGAGAGGGGGAGTGGGATTGGTTGATAGTTAGTGGGATTGGTTGATAGTTAGTGAGATTGGGACTGGGGGAGAGATGGAGTGGGATTGGTTGATAGTGAGTGGGATTGGTTGATAGTGGGATTGGGATTCTGGGGTAGAGGGGAGTGGGATTGGTTGATAGTTAGTGAGATTGGGACTGGGGAGAGGGGAGTGGGATTGGTTGATAGTGAGTGGGATTGATAGTTAGTGAGATTGGGATTCTGGGGAGAGGGGGGAGTGGGATTGGTTGATAGTGAGTGGGATTGGTTGATAGTTAGTGAGATTGGGATTCTGGGGAGAGCGGGAGTGGGATTGGTTGATAGTGGAATTGGGATTCTGGGGAAGAGGGGAGTTGGATTGGTTGATAGTTAGTAGGATTGGGATTTTGGGGAGAGGGGAGGGATTGGTTGATAGTGGGATTGGGATTCTGGGGGAGTGGGATTGGTTGATAGTTAGTGGGATTGGGATTCTGGGGAGAGGGGAGTGGGAATGGTTGATAGTTAGTGGGATTGGGATTATGGGGGGAGAGGGGAGTGGGATTGGTTGATAGTGGGATTGGGATTCTGGGGAGAGGGGAGTTGGATTGGTTGATAGTTAGTAGGATTGGGATTCTGGGGAAGAGGGGACAGGGATTGGTTGATAGTGGAATTGGGATTCTGGGGGAGTGGGTTTGGTTGATAATTAGTTGGATTGGGATTCTGGGGAGTGGGATTGGTTGATAGTTAGTGGGATTGGGATTTTGGGGAGAGGGGAGTGGGATTGGTTGATAGTGAGTGGGATTGGTTGATAGTTAGTGAGATTGGGATTCTGGGGAGAGGGGGAGTGGGATTGATTGATAGTGGGATTGGGATTCGGGGGAAAGGGGAGTTGGATTGGTTGATAGTTAGTAGGATTGGGATTTTGGGGAGAAGGGGAGTGGGATTGGTTGATAGTGGGATTGGGATTCTGGGGGAGAAGGGGAGTTAGATTGGTTGATAGTTAGTAGAACTGGGATTCTGGGGAGAGGGGAGTGGGATTGGTTGATAGTGGGATTGGTTGATAGTGGGATTGGGATTCTTGGGGAGAAGGGGAGTGGGATTGGTTGATAGTTAGTGGGATTGGGATTCTGGGGAGAGAGGGAGTGGGATTGGTTGATAGTGGGATTGGGATTCTGGGGAGAGGGGAGTGGGATTGGTTGATAGTTAGTGGGATTGGGATTCTGGGGAGAAGGGGAGTGGGATTGGTTGATAGTTAGTGGGATTGGGATTCTGGGGGGGGAGGGGGGTGGGATGGTTGATAGTTAGTGGGATTGGGATTATGGGGAGAGGGGAGTGGGATTGGTTGATAGTGGGATTGGGATTCTGGGGAGAGGGGAGTTGGATTGGTTGATAGTTAGTAGGATTGGGATTCTGGGGAAGAGGGGACAGGTATTTGTTGATAGTGGAATTGGGAATCTGGGGAGAGGGTTTGGTCGGGGAGGAAGAGTGGGATTGGTTGAGTTGGGGACTGGGATTCTGGGGGAGGAAGAGTGGGATTGGTTGATAGTTAGTGGGACTGGGATTTAGTGGGGAAGAGGGGAGTGGGATTGGTTGATAGTGGATTGGGTGGGGGAAGGGAGTTGGTTGATTGATAGTTAGTGAGATTGGGATTCTGGGGAGAGGGGTGGGATTGATTGATAGTTGGATTGGGATTGATAGGGGATTCTGAGGGGGAAAGGATTGGTTGATAGTTGGGATTGGTTGATAGTTAGTGGATTGGGATTTGGGGAGAGAGGGGGAGGATAGGTGGGATTGGGATAGTTGGGGAGAGGGGGAGTGGGATTGGTTGATAGTTAGTGGGAGGTTTCTGGGGGAGGGGGGGTGGGATTCTGGGGATAGGGGAGGGGGGATTGGTTGATTGGTTGATAGTGGGATTGGGAGGGGGAAGGAGGGGATTGATTGGGATTGGGGAGAGGGGAGTGGGATTGGTTGATAGTTAGTGGGATTGGGATTCTGGGGAGAGGGGAGTGATTGGTTGATAGTGGGATTGGGATTCTGGGGAGGGGGGGATTGGTTGATAGTTAGGGATTGGGATGGGGGGGATTGGGATTGGTTTGATAGTTAGTAGGAGAGGGGAGAGGGGGGAGGGATTGGTTGATAGTGGGATTGGGATTCTGGGGAGAGGGGAGTTGGATTGGTTGATAGTTAGTGGGATTGGGATTCTGGGGAGAGGGGGAGGGGATTGGTTGATAGTGGGATTGGGATTCTGGGGAGAGGGGAGTGGGATTGGTTGATAGTTAGTGGGATTGGGATTCTGGGGAGAGGGGAGTGGGATTGGTTGATAGTGGGATGGGATTGGGATTCTGGGGAGTAGAGGGATTGAATTGGTTGATAGTGGGGATTGGGATTCTGGGGATTGGGAGGGGAGGGAGTTGGGATTGGTTGATAGTTAGTAGGATTGGGATTCTGGGGAGAGGGGAGGGGATTGGTTAATAGTGGGGATTGGGATTCTGGGGAGAGAGGGGGGGGATTCTGAGAGGGGGAGTTGGATTGGGATTGGTTGAGGAGAGTGGGATTGGTTGAGTTAGGGGATTGGTTGATAGTTAGTGAGATTGGGATTCTGGGGGGAGGGGGAGTGGGATTGGTTGATAGTGGAATTGGGATTCTGGGGAAGAGGGGAGTTGGATTGGTTGATAGTTAGTAGGATTGGGATTTTGGGGAGAGGGGGAGGGGAATTGGGATTTTGGGGAGAGGGTGGGATTGGTTGATAGTTAGTGGGATTGGGATTCTGGGGAGAGGGGAGTGGAATGGTTGATAGTTAGTGGGATTGGGATTATGGGGGGAGAGGGGAGTGGGATTGGTTGATAGTGGGATTGGGATTCTGGGGAGGGGGAGTTGGATTGGTTGATAGTTAGTAGGATTGGGATTCTGGGGAAGAGGGGACAGGGATTGGTTGATAGTGGAATTGGGAATCTGGGGAGAGGGGAGTGGGTTTGGTCGATAGTTAGTTGGATTGGGATTCTGGGGAGAGGGGAGTGGGATTGGTTGATAGTTAGTGGACTGGGATTTTTGGGGAGAGGGGAGTGTTGGTTGATAGTGAGTGGGATTGGTTGATAGTTAGTGAGATTGGGATTCTGGGGGGAGAGGGGAGTGGGATTGATTGATAGTGGGATTGGGATTCTTGGGGAAAGGGGGAGTTAGATTGGTTGATAGTTAGTGGGATTGGGATTTTGGGGAGGGGGGAGGGATTGGTTGATAGTGGGATTGGGATTCTGGGGAGGAGGAGGGAGCTTGGATTGGTTGATAGTTAGTAGGATTGGGATTCTGGGGAGAGGGGGACAGGGATTGGTTGATAGTGGGATTGGGATTCTGGGGAGAAGGGAGTGGGATTGGTTGATAGTTAGTGGGATTGGGATTCTGGGGAGAGGGGAGTGGGATTGGTTGATAGTTAGTGGGATTGGGATTTTGGGGGAGAGGGGGAGTGGGATTGGTTGATAGTGGGATTGGGATTCTGGGGAGAGGGGAGTTGGATTGGTTGATAGTTAGTAGGATTGGGATTCTGGGGAGAGGGGAGTGGGATTGGTTGATAGTGAGTGGGATTGGTTGATAGTTAGTGAGATTGGGATTCTGGGGGAGAGGGGGAGTGGGATTGGTTGATAGTGGAATTGGGATTCTGGGGAAGAGGGGAGTTGGATTGGTTGATAGTGGGATTGGGATTCTGGGGGAGAGGGGAGTGGGAATGGTTGATAGTTAGTGGGATTGGGATTATGGGGAGAGGGGAGTGGGATTGGTTGATAGTGGGATTGGGATTCTGGGGGAGAGGGGGAGTTGGATTGGTTGATAGTTAGTAGGATTGGGATTCTGGGGGGGGGGGAGTGGGATTGGTTGATAGTTAGTGGGACTGGGATTTTGGAGGAGAGGGGGAGTGGGATTGGTTGATAGTGAGTGGGATTGGTTGATAGTTAGTGAGATTGGGATTCTGGGGAGAGGGGGGAGTGGATTGATTGATTGTGGGATTGGGATTCGGGGGAAAGGGGAGTTGGATTGGTTGATAGTTAGTAGGATTGGGATTTTGGGGAGAAGGGGACAGGTATTTGTTGATAGTGGAATTGGGAATCTGGGGGAGTGGGTTTGGTCGATAGTTAGTTGGATTGGGATTCTGGGGAGGGGGAGTGGATTGGTTGATAGTTAGTGGGACTGGGATTTTGGGGAAGAGGGGGAGTGGGATTGGTTGATAGTGAGTGGGATTGGTTGATAGTTAGTGAGATTGGGATTCTGGGGAGAGGGGTGGGATTGATTGATAGTGGGATTGGGATTCTGGGGGAGAGGGGAGTGGGAATGGTTGATAGTTAGTGGGATTGGGATTCTGGGGAGAGGGAGGACAGGGATTGGTTGATAGTGGAATTTGGATTTTGGGGAGAGGGGGGGGGGATTGGTTGATAGTAAGTTGGATTGGGATTCTGGGGAGGGAGTGGGATTGGTTGATAGTTAGTGGGATTGGGTTTCTGGGGGAGAGGGGAGGGGATTGGTTGATAGTGGGATTGGGATTCTGGGGAGGGGGAGGATTGGTTGATAGTTAGTGGGATTGGGATTCTGGGGAGAAGGGAGTGGGATTGGTTGATAGTGGGATTGGGATTCTGGGGTAGAGGGGAGTTGAATTGGTTGATAGTGGGATTGGGATTCTGGGGAGAGGGGAGTTGGATTGGTTGATAGTTAGTAGGATTGGGATTATGGGGGAGAGGGGGAGTGGGATTGGTTAATAGTGTTATTGGGATTCTGGGGGAGGGGGAGTGGGATTGGTTGATAGTTAGTGGGATTGGGATTCTGGGGGAGAGGCGGAGGGGATTGGTTGATAGTTAGTGGGATTGGGATTTTGGGGAGAGGGGAGTTGGATTGGTTGATAGTTAGTAGGATTGGGATTATGGGAAAGAGGAGTGGGATTGGTTGATAGTGTTATTGGGATTCTGGGGAGAGGGGAGTGGGATTGGTTGATAGTTAGTGGGATTGGGATTCTGGGGGAGAGGCGGAGTGGGATTGGTTGATAGTTAGTGGGATTGGGATTCTGGGGGAGAGGGGGAGTGGGATTGGTTGATAGTGGGATTGGGATTCTGGGGAGAGGGGAGTTGATTGGTTGATAGTTAGTAGGATTGGGATTCAAGGGGATTGGGATTGGTTGGTAGTGGATTGGGATTCTGGGGGGAGAGGGGAGTGGGATTGGTTGATACTTAGTGGGATTGGTTGATACTTAGTGGGATTGGGATTCTGGGGACCCAGGGGAGTGGGATTGGTTGATAGTTAGTGGGATTGGTTGATACTTAGTGGGTTTGGGATTCTTTACGGGGGAGTGGGATTGGTTGATAGTTAGTGGGATTGGGATTCTGGGGGAGAGGGGAAGTGGGATTGGTTAGTAGTGATTGGGATTCAAGGGGAGTGGGATTGGTTGATAGTTAGTGGGATTGGGTTTCTGGGGGAGAGTGGGAGTGGGATTGGTTGATAGATTGTTTTCTCCTCCTTCATTGGGTAACATTACCAGCTGTATGAACAACAAGTAGTGACTGATTGTAACCTGCAAAGTGCTTGTGTTCTATCTTGCGCTAGTCACTCATGTGAAAGATATCAGAAATAAGCAAAGTAGCAGTATCATAAGTATCATTACTTCCATCCAATTGTAAAATCTATCCTTGAGGCCGAAAGGTCCATCCGACCAGTGCTTCTCCCCGGTTTCCTTGGTGCAAGCCGACGATTACATGTGACTCCCCCTGATCAGGACTCCAGTCCATCACAGGTCAACTTCCCAGCAGTGCTGGTACTCATTTCAAAGCTGGGTGGACTGAAGCAAGTAAAGTGCCTTGCTCAAGGACACAAAGCAGCAGTTGTGATGGGAATCAAACCCGGTACCTTTCGAATCCTGACTCCAGCATTAACCAGTGAACCACTGCTTCTCCAATATAGTAGACCCTATGTGCGCATGGCATAACACTCACACACTTATTGACAATGTGAAAAGTAGACAAGACACTTTCAGTAATCGAAACAAAATACAAAAATAACTTTTTTCAGTGCAAAATAACAAGAAATAAAGTTTTCATTTTAGCAATGTTTAGTTTTGATATAAAAGATGCAACACGTGGAGGCAAACCAAGAGCGTATTTTGCTGTGTGCTCTTTGTTTGTTTACAATTCCTTGACCAGTGATTGGATGATTTTCTTCTGCACCGTACGCAGATGACATCAGTGCACAAACTCTATTGATAATTTTTGTATTCTTCTTTACTCAGAGTGGTCAGTGGATCCAGAGATGCATCACTGCGTGTATGGGACATCAATTCCGGTCAGTGCTTGCATGTGCTAATGGGACACCAGGCAGCTGTGAGGTGCGTCCAGTATGATGGGAAACGGGTGGTCAGCGGAGCGTATGATTACATGGTCAAGATTTGGAATCCGGACACAGAAGAGTGCTTGCATACATTATCTGCCCATACAAACAGAGTCTATTCATTGCAGGTATGATTGTAGATGTCACACCTTTTTTAGGCGGTAGAGTAAAGTCATTTTGAAGGGATTATTTTTCTGAGCTTTTGTCCTTAATTATCCTTGCAAAAAACATTTTTTGTAGCTGGTTTATGTAGTGTATTTATGTTACTTTGTGTTTATCTCAGTATTTGTACACATTTATTTATCAATGTAATGCAAGTTTGGCTAAAATAAATGTTTTTGTATTTGATGTAATAAGCACCCGGGGTGCTTACAAAAATAGAATTGCACCACTTGTTAGGCCTGAAGTTTCTTCCTAATAAACGCCTATGTTCCGTGGCCGCATACTGTGTGCTATTCAAACTGCATGATGTGAACTGGTTCTATATACTAGTACCACAATAACCACCACAGAAACATTGTGATGCAAAATAAACAAATAATGTAGCAAAACTTATTTAATTTAACAAATCTTGAAATTAATCAAAAATAAATTATCAGTCAAATATTGTCGGGTGGGTGCTTATTAGATAGAGCAGGGGCGCTTAATACATTGAATACGGTATATGAAAACTTTGATTTCTGAAACAACAGGTACTTTTGATGTAAATTAAAGACTGGAATTTTAAGCTAATGCTAGTGAATATAAAGTTTCCTGACCTGTCCATATTTAAAGATTTATGTTGAGTTAGAGTGTTTATATACGGCACGAGTGAAATGGCACGACTTTAGGTCTTCGCGAGTGCAAAGTCCTTTGAATAGTACAATAAATGCGTATATAAACACTCCGCCAAAACATTAATATTTTAATACAATTTTTAAAAGACTGGAAAATGAAAACATTTTATAATATTTTATGGCTTTATTAAAGCATTCACCTGTTCCAAAAATGGAATAAACCAAATAATCCAGGTTGTACATTACCGGGATTTAATGCACGGGTCATGACAATGCAAATACTGTACTTCAAAGAAATGGTATAAATCTTTTTAAAAGAGATATTAGGTCTGATAAAATCCTTATTTCATATAATAGAAGATTAAAAACTAAACCAACTACCAAAAACAGGTTAACAATTTTGATTAAGCTAAAAATCTTAAGTAGTAGCATTAAATGTGTTAAAATTACAAAAAAATATGTTAGAATGCTTCAGGAGTCACGAAACTTGGTCAGAAAATTTGTTATTTTTAATTCAATCATATGAAATATGTATTATGTCAGACTTTGTGTCTCCTTTAAGTGATATAATTTGTTTGTTTGTAAATTAAATGTGCCGTCTTCCTCCATAGTTTGACGGCACTCATATTGTTAGTGGGTCACTGGATACCTCTATACGAGTCTGGGATGCGGAGACTGGAGAATGCAGACACACACTAACAGGTCACCAGTCACTGACAAGTGGTATGGAACTTAAAGAAAACATTCTGGTGTCTGGGAATGCTGATTCCACGGTCAAGATATGGGACATCATTACGGGCCAGTGTTTACAAACACTCCAAGGTAAGATGACCTCATTTTACCGTTCGTCTTTGTGCCATGCTTAAGGCTGTCAATAGACCATTTTGATTTTAACTGAACGTGATTTGTCAGGGTATGTAGACCAATCAACTGCTGGGGGAATTTTCCCTTTGTTAATCGACTAATCAGTTGCAGTTACTGGTAGAAATGTTACAAACCACAATGCCTGCACTATTACCTTCATACACTTGACCCCATATCCTGCACAAATTACCTTCATACACTTGACCCCATATCCTGCACATATTACCTTCATACACTTGACCCCATATCCTGCACATATTACCTTCATACGCTTGACCCCATATCCTGCACATATTACCTTCATACGCTTGACCCCATATCCTGCACATATTACCTTCATACGCTTGACCCCATATCCTGCACAAATTACCTTCATACGCTTGACCCCATATCCTGCACATATTACCTTCATACACTTGACCCCATATCCTGCACATATTACCTTCATACGCTTGACCCCATATCCTGCACATATTACCTTCATACGCTTGACCCCATATCCTGCACATATTACCTTCATACGCTTGACCCCATATCCTGCACATATTACCTTCATACACTTGACCCCATATCCTGCACATATTACCTTCATACGCTTGACCCCATATCCTGCACATATTACCTTCATACGCTTGACCCCATATCCTGCACATATTACCTTCATACGCTTGACCCCATATCCTGCACATATTACCTTTATACGCTTGACCCCATATCCTGCACATATTACCTTCATACGCTTGACCCCATATCCTGCACATATTACCTTCATACGCTTGACCCCATATCCTGCACATATTACCTTCATACGCTTGACCCCATATCCTGCACATATTACCTTCATACGCTTGACCCCATATCCTGCACATATTACCTTCATACGCTTGACCCCATATCCTGCACATATTACCTTCATACGCTTGACCCCATATCCTGCACATATTACCTTCATACGCTTGACCCCATATCCTGCACATATTACCTTCATACGCTTGACCCCATATCCTGCACATATTACCTTCATACGCTTGACCCCATATCCTGCACATATTACCTTCATACGCTTGACCCCATATCCTGCACATATTACCTTCATACGCTTGACCCCATATCCTGCACATATTACCTTCATACGCTTGACCCCATATCCTGCACATATTACCTTCATACGCTTGACCCCATATCCTGCACATATTACCTTCATACGCTTGACCCCATATCCTGCACATATTACCTTCATACGCTTGACCCCATATCCTGCACATATTACCTTCATACGCTTGACCCCATATCCTGCACATATTACCTTCATACGCTTGACCCCATATCCTGCACATATTACCTTCATACGCTTGACCCCATATCCTGCACATATTACCTTCATACACTTGACCCCATATTCTGCACATATTACCTTCATACGCTTGACCCCATATCCTGCACATATTACCTTCATACGCTTGACCCCATATCCTGCACATATTACCTTCATACACTTGACCCCATATCCTGCACATATTACCTTCATACGCTTGACCCCATATCCTGCACATATTACCTTCATACGCTTGACCCCATATCCTGCACATATTACCTTCATACGCTTGACCCCATATTCTGCACATATTACCTTCATACGCTTGACCCCATATCCTTCAAAGATGGTCAAGAATCCCTGTATTTGATTGGCTGCTGAGATTCCACGATTGGTCCTTTATGGACGTGTGAATTTCCTCCATGTGACATAATTTAAATTAATTTTCTGGAAATTGCTGATTCAGATTTGGAAAGGTTGATAGTGGTCTCCTTGCAACACAGCCAACCAATCATGTCTTGTCCTTTAGCACTGTGCACCTCCATTTTGTTTTTTCTGTCTGTCCATCTGGTTGCCATGTGAGGGCAGTGTTGCAGAACTTTGTTTGGTCTCCTCTAAGAATGTACCGAATCCATCTCAATCTTCTTACAGTCAGTACTGATGTTATTTCTATTAGACTAGTAAATTAGAGATTGGTGTTTCACCACCTCACATTCATGATCCTAAGGTCAGGTAAGATCCTAAAGGTGTGATGACATCTAGAGGCAACTTGAACTTAAATAATTCAAAATAGAGAATGGAGTATTAATAATACAGCAGAAGCTCACATCAATATCACTCACTATTTTACAGCATTGTCAATTTCTTTGCCCTATTGCACAATAATTTGTAACATAGGCAGATGAACACGTCTTCAATTGTTTATGTAAATCCTTTGTTTTTTAATCTTTAAAATATATTTTCGCGGTCAATATCTGGTGGGAATCAGATATTTTGCACAGATCTGAAAATTGTGTATCTCACAATCCTGTTTAAAGTTAACTAACTGCAAAAGAAAGGTTTAGTCATCTTTATATCTTTTTTTAATGATGATAATTTTGATACAAGAAAAACATGTCTTGACATTTTGAAAGTATATGGTGATATTTCTCATTCTTGTGTGTTTTTTTTTTGAGCTCTGATAAAGAGATTTGTGGCTTTATTGTAAAGTATTTTGATTTTTCTGACCCGTTGACCTGCTCCATTGTACCTATGTCCATGTATAGGGTATACTAATTGAAAGGGGTAAGCTATGTGTCATCCATGTTTTGAAATAAAGTAAGTACAAATTGGTCTTTTATTTCCTTTGGGCAAGGATGTGTTGCTTAATTGTGTTAAATTGTGTTAGTAGAGCTGTGATCGTTTAGTGTGTACACGACAAATGTTCGCAAATGCACTAAACGTTTACTAATTCTTAAATTGCGATCAATCGTTCTTCATACTCGGTCTTGCCATTGAAAATCAATATCATTCAAACCATAAAACACATTCGGCTGATAAAGTTCCAATCAATGACTTTTACAAACTTTAAACCTGATTAGCTTAATCCTTTTAAATGCAAGAATCACAAATGCGCAGTAATCACTTGTGAATGGGGATATTCTGCACATTAATTTTGCCAAAAACTGAATAACTTGTGAAATGCACCATGAATGTGCAGCAATAAACAGTCTGACAGTGTAAACTAACAATAACATAGCGTTAGGTTTCAATCTCACTCAGTCAAGACCCGTTTTACAAGCTGTAAAATAGACAAAAAAATACAGTCAAAATAGCTTTAATCGTGGTGATCCGTACATTTACATGTAAATATTACATGAGTTAAATAAATTTTGCAAAAAAGAAAAAAATATTGTAAAGTAAAGGAACAAAACTAGGTTTTAACAGAGCTGAAATTCAGCTTAGAAATATTTTTATGGCTAGGCATCACAGTTTGCATGATTTTCACTGAAAGCCGTAGCGAATACGGCAGAAAAGTTACATGATGGTGAGATTAAACAACATTTCTGTTCTTTATAAACCAAATTCCATGGACGTTTTCCATTACCAGAACCAAAAGGTTTTGTGGTTCCGATGCTTTTTTTCGTATGCTGATTGATTTGCATGTTTTGTATTACCTAGCATGTCATTGCATATCAACACACTACATTAGCTAGTATTCCAAATATGAAATAAAACAAAGAATGCGATTGTGAAAATATGAGCAATTCAAGATTTTTACATTAAACCCCTCCTACTCATTAATATGCATGATCTCGCCACCAAAAACAATAGGGCACATCAGCAGACCATGGGCTATCTGTGTACCACATATGAACTGAATCCCATGTATCGTTCTTGAGTTACTATGTTTACAAGCTCTTTCAACAAAATCATGTAAATTAAGCCCTGCCCACTATGCATATTAATAAAATTCAACATTTTGGTACCATGAACATGTACACACCAGCTAGCATCATAATTATACCAAATATGAAACAAAACAGACATGCGGTTGTTAAAATATGAACATTTTCAGATTTTTACATTAAGCCCTGCCTACTCATTAATATGCATGACGTTACCATGAAAAACATAGGGCTCATCTACAGACCATGGGCTATCTGTGTACCCCATATGACATAAATAGATATCATGCTTACGAGCTGGGCGTCACTCACACACACATATACACCCACCCCACTATGACCACATAGGTTTCTGATGCTATCGCATCGGAACCAAAATGATGATTCATACTGTAGAAATACACTTTTCACGATTTGGAAAGTAAAATTCCAGCGTTTATTTGGGCATTGGAGTCAATATTTTTGTTATTCAATGTTTTTTGATTTAACATTGTTTTGGAGCAACTTTGATGTACTCCCGAAAAGTATGGTCCTAAATGCGAGTAAACACTCCCATTTATTTGTGTGTACACATATAGTAAAATCAGTAAATGTTCACAGCTCTGTGTGTTAAGTACTTACTATACATTTTGTAGGTACTACCCTTTCTAAGCCAGGATTGCAATGATCATCATACCCCTATTGGGGTTGTCATTATATGGGTAAATCAGATATCGATTATCATGGACAAAAATATCACATGTAGCCAGCTCCGTGATGAATAGAAGCAAACGGAGTTAATGGCTCGTATAGCATACGTAGTATGTTAACACTATCGTATATGCATACGACTCCATTATACTTTTAACTACTCTTAACAGGGATGAGTATGGCTGTAGTCCTTCACACATAGCCAATGGCTTCGTCGCTCCGTAGTAAATAGAAGTAAACTGAGCTCACGGCTCGTATAACATTCGTGGTAATTTATGCTATCATAGACCCAGGCGGTTCCATCATACTGATAGCTATTCTGTTACAGACGTGTACCGAGTACGGCAGTAGTCCCCCTCACGTAGCCACTAGCTTCGTAGCTCCGTAGTAAACAGAAATAAACTAGGTGTATGACTCGTAAAACATTAGAACATATGTAGTGCGTTGACACCATTGTAGATTCGTGCGGCTCTATGATACTTAACAAGGACGCACACTGAGTATGGCGGTAGTCCCCCTTGTGTAGCCACTAGCTTCGTAGCTCTGTGGTGAACTGAATTTAACTGACTTAATAGCTCATGTAGCATAAGCAGTATGTTAACACTTTCGGGAATTCAACCACAGCGATTGGGTTAATGGCTTGTACTGCTTGCATAGTATGTTAACACCCTTATAAAATTAACTCCTTGTGAGTTAGTTTTCTGGCACAGGTGGCCGCTTGCAGGACAATCCCACGATCATGGTAGCTGTTTAGGATGTATAGTTTACGCTATACGTTAACGCCTTTACAAAGCAGCTTCGCGCAGCTCGCGGCGAAGAGAGTGCTAGCCGTGAAGGCGGATCTCCCCCTTTCCCAGCAAGCGCCTCTGGCGAGAGACTAGCAGAGGCCCATGGGCTGCTTCGCCAGTTTAGTGAACGTAATCCCCATGTGCAAGTTTTACATGAGGGACCTAGGTCTCCTTCTACAAGACCCTTTGTGGTCCCATCCAGGACACCTCAGTACCCCTACATGTATTGTGATGGTACAGCCACTCCACCTGTCGTGAGGAGCGAAGTTTCCACCCGTTGGACCTTCACCGTCAGTGGTGACGGATGCATCTTAGACGGGGTGGGGAGCACATTTAACGTAGTCCCTAATTGCAGGTACTTGGGAAGGTACTTGGCCTAATCAGCACTTTATGCTGAAGTCCAGGCAGTACGCAGGGCACTTTTACATTTTTTACTGCTAGTACTGAGCAAAACAGTTCAGATACGCACCAACATTACACCACCACATTGGTCTGTCTCTTCAGGTTGTTCACCTTTCGGGCTAAGAGAACATGATCATGGATGTGTCTTCTTGCCCCCATGGAGCACCCACATGATGGGCGTACTTACTACTGGTGACAAGATCTGTCCGTGTCCGCAGACGATTTGCAAGCTACCGATTCTCTGCATCCTGACTCTTACCCGCAGGTTTTTGGAGTCAATGCATCCACAATCAAAGGGACTTACTACGTGGGTTACGCCTTTCCGCCGTTTGCGTTGGTACCGAGGGTATTATGCAGGGCGATGTACAACTGGTAGCACCCGTTTGGCCCGGCCAACTGCGGTTCCCTCAGCTGCTCAAACTTATTGCAGGCTTCTCGTACAAGCTCCTGGTCTGATACGACTTGTGTCTCATTTCCGGGCTCCGGCAAATTGCACCACAGTACCAAAGCACTTCATTTGACTGTGTGGCCTCTGTCCACCGATCTTCGATGTAGCAAGGCTTTTCTGAGGAGTCAGTGACCCCCTCGTCTTGGGGAGGCCTTCTCCTAGACTCAGATCAGTTGGGCTCTAGGATAGCTGTAGCAGCCATCCACCAAGGCTTTCCAGTTGGATCGACGGTCACAGACTCGCGACCACTGGAGAAATTAGCCAAAAGAAATCTTCTTCTGAAGACCTCCCAAGATTCTTGCATCCCTGTGGGTCATGCAAGTTGTCTTAGACACACTGGTAGAAGCTGTGCTCAAGCCACCCCCACGTGCCCACTTAGGGAGTTGACACTTTTTTGTTTTCTGCTTTCCGCGAACTCTACTAAGCGCAGAGGTGCTATTTGTGCGCTTTTTCCCAAAGGAGGTCATTTTCATCTTTCGCACGGAGCTGGTACTCGTATTGCCACTTTCCGCCCCTTCAGACCCACCAGAAAACAGGGTATGGTGCCATATGTGGGGTCTTCAGAGTTGCTTTAAAAGTACGCAGCCGATGCTCAGTGTTACAAAAGCGTTCTTCATTTTGTTGCGGAGTTCTCATCGTACTGTGACGCGAAACACTTTCTTACGATGGATTACCCAAAGCAATCTCTTAAGGTCGGCATTGTTCATGGAACAGCCAGGGTTTGCACTCGGGTTAGAGACATATCTTCTTTCACGGGATATTTTGTGGAGCCATTTGGAAAATGCGGGTCGCATATATCCCCTTGCATTTGCTTGACCTACTTTACGAAGTTCGTGTTACTCTGGCTAACTTTTGCTTTAGCAAAGTTGCGCGCTAACGAATTTTTTCCTCAGATCAGGAATTCTTGATTCGCATTAGCTGACACACACTTCTTTTCCAATCGTGTAATTACTAACCAGTTCTGTCTTGTGGACAAACTTGGTGAGTTTCATTACGTTATTTTAGACACTGCTATGATGTTTATATTGTGTCCAAACTCTTTCGATTGGCATGTTTTCTGAGTTACTATGCAGCGATTGCCTTGGTTACCAATAACAGGTAGTGACCTGTTCGGTTTGACTGTAACTAGGTGTTATTTACTATTGTTTAGTAATTCCTATTCAGAGGCTTTCGTCCTTAAGAATCTAATCTTTTAAATAGGATAAAACTGGTGTGAATATAAGGACCAGCCCCTTGTTGGGGGCTTCGACCTGAACTCCCTTCCGATCCTAGGTTGCAATCTGATTGCATATTTATAGCATGGAAGGTAAGATATAGCTTGAAGTAAATTTACCTCGCTAAGTGTAGCGGGGATATTTACGAGAGTTATACTTACCTTCCATGCATCCTGGTCCGCCTCCAGTGGAATGTGAAGTGAGGGATATTAGAGGTATCAAGGAAGTCAGGGCTGGGTTGGTAACTACGTTTTTTAGTTTGGTTAGAAGTGCGTTAGAATCAGGTCATTGGACCAGATTGCATATTTATAGCATGGAAGGTAGGTATAACTCTTGTAAATCTGCTATGCTCAGTGGGGTAAATTTACTGCAAACATTCTGCTAAAATCTCCAGTCATTTAAATTATTTCTGAAATTCTGTCTCACAAGTTTTTGCTTTACTATGCTGTGAAAATGACATATCACAATATGGACAAAAACAATATGATAATCGATATCGTGACAGCTCTAATCCCTAGTTGTGTATTTTGGCAATGAGTAGCGTTGTTTAACGGTGTCTCTATATCATTTCAGGAGCAAATAAACACCAGAGTGCTGTAACATCGCTACAGTTCAACAAGAAGTTTGTAATCACAAGTTCAGATGATGGCACGGTTAAACTTTGGGACCTAAAAACTGGTGAATTTATTAGAAATCTTGTAAGTTTGGACAGCGGAGGTAACGGGGGAGTGGTTTGGAGAGTGCAGGCCAATCAAACAAAACTCGTTTGCGCTGTTGGTAGTAGAAACGGTACAGAGGAGACAAAACTCTTGGTTTTAGACTTTGATGCAGATATTTCGAGAGACAATACAAAGAAAAAGGGACCACCGTCAGTCTCTTGATACAGGGAGTAGAATGGAAGGGAATAAATTCAAGATATGGTTTTCCATCGAAATATCATGTCTTTACAGTGATTAGACCCTTGCCTTTTCTCCAAGGTCGAAACTGGAAAGGAAAACAAACCGCCAAAATTTACTCTGGGACAAGTGAAGAGGTTGATTTTAGTTGTTGTGTGTTTTGAGCGACATCGTTAAAAGAAGAGAAGGAATGGATACTTTGTTCACTTGTTTGAACGAGCGAGTTTTCACGTATGGTGATCAACTAAAGGAGAGCATGTGTGTTTGTAAACTTGATTCAGAAACTGACACATGTAATTATTTCTTACATTAGTGCTGAAAGTTATATCTCAAAGAGCAGTATTCTTACATAGACAAAAACTATATAACAGCAATATACCGGTAACATGTATTTCAATTGCCGGTAACATGTATTTCAAATCTAGTGATTTGGAAATTGTTATTCTTGATGCGTTTAGCATCTTTTTTTATTTTTTATTTATGCACATGAAATTTGTATTCTCTTACTCGTTACTTACAAATCCAACTTGATGCCAGGATAATTTCCTGTAACAGCAAGATTTTTTATATTCCTTTTTTTTTAGTATAATTAACAAATTAGAGTATTAATTAAACTCATCTGTTACAATTTTTCTTGAAGAAAATTATTTTTGTTATTTTTTTAAATTTTAGGTTATAGTTAGATTTTCACAAGGACTGAGTCCTACAGCAGTTAAGAATTTAAATTCATACCTTACGAATATCAGAAGTGGGTGGATTTGATCATCATTGAAACTGAAATTGGGAATGTTTCTTGACAAAATTTTGGATTATTTTTGCTGCAAGAGTGTGTTGTTAAAGTGAAGAATGGATATGCTATTACAATGATACCCAGACATGCCTTTGAACATGCTTAAAGGGGTCTTCTAATTTAAGGGGTTCCCCTCTTAACGTATTCTTAAATTAATCTAGGTATTAACAACTAAAAACCAGTGGACAGCTGTTTCTTTAATCTTTGATATTTTTTCCTGAAAATGGCATTAATTTACAAGTTACTGTATATGTTTAATTTTGTTTTAGATATAAAATCCTTAAGATTTCTTTATTAATTCGTCTGAAGGGGGCCGGGGGAGGGGTGGTGGTTAAGTCCTAAAGCTCTTTGTGAGAATGGGACACTCTCCTAGAAAAAAAAAGGTTTCAAGAGTGAAAAGACACTGAATTTGTATTTATTACAAAGTAGAAAAGATCTATCCCACTCATTCTTCAGGTGTTTGCATGTCAAAGCCTAGAAATTCAAAATGTTGTAAGTCAGAAATTCAAAATGTTGTTAGTCAGAAATTCAAAATGTTGTGAGTCATCAATTTCCATGAGAATTTACTGTTATTCATGGGTTTTGATAAATTTGTAAACAGTTTAGAAAGCTCATGCTGCTGCTACCTGTCCATTGACCTTTGACCCAGTGGCGGCACCACTTCTTGGTCATGGGGGGAAAATTTGCCTCATGGTGGGGAAATCCTATAAATCAACCTGTCCATTTACCTTTGATTCAGTGGCGGCACCACTTTTTGATTTGGTCATGGGAGGAAAATTTGCCTCATAGGAAGGGGGGTGGGGGGTAGGGAATCCTATAAATCGGACAAAATATGTCACTTTACAAAATTTCCTGGGGGGGCTAGTGGGGAAGGGGGAAGCGATATTGTGCCCATTGCTTTGACCTAAGGATAGAAATATCAGTTGTACTGTTTCTTATAGAAACTTATTTTGATGAAATGTTTGGTTAATTTCATGGTTTATAGCATATTTTCATAGTTTATAGCATAATTTGATGGTTTATAGCATATTTTGATGGTTTATAGCATATTTTTGTTTAAGTTGTTGTTACCTGTCTGTTTATAGATATTTAGGATAGTCCTTTAAAGATTGTTCAACCAACTTCATGTCATGGTAAAATGAAGAGTAAGCAAGAGGCTTACATGTGACAGGGTGGATATTACTTGAGATATGCTGGACCTCTTGAATGCAACTTATGCAAATATTCTACATTTATAGGAGTCGAGCCCTCCCTACAATGGGTAGATTCTTTAACTTCTGAAAAGGGTTGTCAAATTTTGGGAGAGTACCTTCTAGTTGACCACTTCAGGATATGCATGTGTTGGATGTGTGGGAGGTTTTATGTTTAGAGGTCTTTTGGTCCATGGGAGGTGAGGGAGAGAGGGGGAGGGGTACGCATGTGTTAGGTGGGTGGGAGGTTTTATGTTTAGAATCCTCTTGGTCCATGGGTGGGGAAGGGGTGGAAGATTTTATGTTTCAAGGCCTCTTGATCCATGGGAGATGGGGGATATGCATGTTGTTGGGAGGGTGGGAGTTTTTTTGTTTAGAGGCTTGATCGTTGCAAGGTGGGGAGGTTGGTATGCATGTGTTGGGTGGGTGGAGGTTTTATGTTTAGAGGTCTCTTAGTCCATGGGAGGTGGGGGTATGCATGTGTTGGGTGGGTGGGAGGTTTTATAAGTCCTCTTGTGGTCCACATGGGAGGTGGGGATATGTTTTATGTTTAGAGGTCTATTGGTCCATGGGAGGGGGAAGTATGCATGTGTTGGGTGGGTGGGAGGTTTTATGTTTAGAGTCCTCTTGGTCCATGGGTGGGGAGGGGGTGCAAGGTTTTATGTTTCAAGGCCTCTTGATCCATGGGAGATGGGGATATGCATGTTGTTGGGAGGGTGGGAGGTTTTATGTTTAGAGGCTTGATCGTTGCGAGGTGGGGAGGTTGGTATGCATGTTGTTGGGAGGGTGGGAGGTTTTATGTTTAGAGGCTTGATCCATGGGAGGTGGGGAGGTTAGGTGGGTGGGATTTTATAAGTCCTTGGGTGGGTGGAGGTTTTTATGTTTAGAGGTCTATTGGTCCATGGGAGGTGTGGGAGAGGGGGGGAAGTATGCATGTGTTGGGTGGGTGGGAGGTTTTATGTTTAGAGTCCTCTTGGTCCATGGGTGAGAAGGGGTAGGGTATGCATGTTGTTGGGTGGGGGAATATGCATGTTGTTGTGTGGGTGGATATGCATGTTGTTGTGTGGGTGGGTATGCATGTTGTTGTGTGGGTGGATATGCATGTTGTGTGGGTGTAGAAGGTTTTATGTTTTGAGGCCTCTTGATCCATGGGAGGGGGGGTATGCATATGTTGGGTGGGTGGAGGTTTTGTTTAGAGGCCTCTTGGTCCATGGGTGTTGTGAGGATGGGGGGGGGGGGAAACTTTCATTAATAAAACAGATTTGTATACAGCTGATTCTTAGTTAGAGAGTTTGAAAGTAGGTCAAACTCATACACTTTTCTTCTTGAACAACATACTGCAACTGTTGTTACATGGTGACAGCTATGACTGACAAAGTCAATCACAAGTCACAATCTCACCAGCCATTTTTAAGGAATAAAAGTTCCATAGCATTTCAAGGTATAAAGAAAAAGCATCAATGCATTTTTTACCTTCCGAAGTTATTCTTTGTTCAGTGTAATGTTTTGTCTTCCGATGTTTGATTGACAAGTGATTTTTAGTTGTATCTGTGTTTTATTTCTTCTCTAAGGGCATTACTTTGTATCGGAGAGTATTTTCTTGGAAATTATCTCTCACCCTTGCAGCTAGAGATACACATCAATGTGTGTTGCATCAATGTGTGTTGCTTAAAGGAGTTTATCAACTTATATTTTTTTTATTTGAATTTTTCTATAAAGGAAATTATGACCAAGATTAAAGTTTTGACAAGATTCTTCTTTAAGAATAACCTGTTAGAAAAGTAGAAGAGAAATTCAATGGAAAACCTGATCTGGATCAAATTGGGTTTATCTCAGCTGTTAGTAGTTGTATTGTTTTACACATTTTTACACTTGTCGGATGAAGCATCTTCATCTTTTAGGATACAAGACAGTAAACAGATGTAGAATGGGGAAAATATTTACAGATCTTAATATATACTTAGTTAAGACCTAAATACAGCACAAAGACTGCGTTGATGACGTAGGTGCACATACTCTATTCAAGCTGTGCGTATCACCATTTTCAACGTTGCGCACAAAAATCTTTTCTTTTCAATTCCCCTGTTCAAATCAGGACAGGATATGCCCATTCAAGCTGTGCGTATTACCACCATTGTTGTTTACTTAGCACTTGATGATAAAAAGTTGACCGCTGAAGTTGGATGGACCATTCTCTCCATATGGCGCTATCTATGCTTTGCACCGCTGTTACATCTTAAAATTATTTATGGTGCTGTTAAACCTTCATTTGGAAAGAAAGATTTAAGTTTAAAACAAACTGATTTTGTTGAACTGACTGTGGTATCAGACTGACAGCAGGAGTCACCCCCTCCCTACCTGGTTTTCCTGAACTTTGTGGCACTGATCTCCGGCTGCTGCCTGAGAATTTGTTTGGCACACAATGAGAAACCAGTGGTGGGTCATGAAAGACTTTATTGTATTTTGATAGATTTTGCACAATTATGTGGCTCAAAACTACTGTGCAAGGTAGCAGGTTTAGAAGTGTGTGTGTGTAGGGGAGGGTAGGGTGATGACTAAGCTGACTTTGCACCATTGTGAAATTTGACATCTTGCATGTCAGGATCTCTCACACAAATTTTTTCTCATATTGTCGTACAAGATAGATATGTGTAGCCACTTAGCCAATCCTTTTAAAGCTATGTAATTCGGAGAATAGGGAGGGGGGGGGGGGAAACACATACTTCATAGAGCAAAGTCCTAACCAATATTTTTAAAATCTCTTCACAAAAAATATAGCCATGCTGTGTTGTTCATATGTTGGTCTTTTACATCATGATATTCAGGGTGAAGATCTGTACCACCACTTTTATGAAGAAGTTATTAGTGGTAGGCAGCATTGTTCGGAGAGGAAAAGGCAGGAACCCTTTGCTTATTATCTCTCCCCCGGCTATTCATAATTTTGACAATAGAAATCCATTTTGAAAATAGAAGCTGTTTCATGTTGATTGATAGAAATTGGGAAAATGTGTCATTATGATTGCATATGCTGATACCCTATATGGACGTGTAGAGGTAACATGAGCTAATTGCTCTACAATCTAATAAAAACCATTAAAGTAGTGAAGAATTTCTTCAAAATCTTTTACAGTTGACCATTTGACAGCGTTTAGAAATTATGCATTCTATGCAAGCTAGCATTGCTATTTGTAAATCCATTCCTCAGTATAGAAATTGCTACCTGTCTATATCTTCACAGTAGAAGCACAGCTTATGTTTAAAAGGTACTGGAATCAAATATTACATGGCCTGCACTCCACTTCACTCAGCTGTGAAATGAGTACCAGTTTCTGCTGGGGAGTCAAGTACTCTCATCTGCATAGCGCCATGGAAACCGGGTATAAGCACTGGTTCTATAAGCTCCTCAAAGCTTGATGGGATATAACGATTGCTTTTTCTACCAAACAAGACTGCTCTATGGGTATTCATTCTGCCATTCAAGAATTACAGCTAAAAGATGCTGGAAATAATTGTAGTAATGATGGTGGTAATTGGTATAAAACATTCTTTTTTTACTAAAACTTTTATATTCTTTTTATTTTGGCAGCTGAGATATAATTGCCAAGACTTTTCCCAGTAAGTTTAAATCATAATTGGTATATATATAAAAGCGATCATGACAGTTCAGCTATTACTGTTTTTGAGGGTGATTCTTTGATCTTTGATCTCAATGCATGGGAAGGGTTAATTTGGAAAGGGTTAAATAAAGACATGAAGAACATAATTTGTTATAATGTAAAAAGTTGACATTTTATTTTTATTTTTATGATGCATCAAGAAATGGAACTTGATGTCATTACAGAGGGAGAGGGAGTCTGGATTGGTGTTATGAAATAATCCCTGAAGGAATTTGTTAACTTAGCTGTTAACAAAGGTCTCTCAGTAAACATAAGTTTACATTTTATCTTACATGCGCATGCTGTAAATGCTTGTGTGGCAAACCACAGCATGGTTGTGGCATACCTCAGCATGGTTGTGGCATGAGTGACATTCGTCAAGGAACAGTCGTAATGTTAGAGCACTCAACTGACGACATCCATTTTTTCAAAATTCTCATGAATCAGCAAAAAGATGACCCAACTTTTCAACATTTGGAGATGGTTTGGGGGCAAAATTTGGAGGGGCTTTTTTTTTTTTTAGAATTGATAAGAAAATTAGAAGAATGCAAAGTAATGACATTATATATGTCAGTACTTCGGATGAAAGATACTCATTGATACTGATAGCACTACAGTTATAATGTGGAGCTGTTTTTTGTTACATATAAGTAAATATCGTAGTTTAATGTTTAGTAACCACTCTTTTGTTTTGTTTGTCAATTGTTCACTGTGTCAAACCTCCATCAGAAAATGTAAGTGAAAAAAACAAACAAGAAGTCACTTTGATTAAATATTGATACCCACCAATAAAAGACATGGTTGGTCTTCCTGTACACTACTCTTAAATATCAAACCCCCTCTTTCCAGGGTTCTGGAATGTTTTTTATCTTATTTTTGTGAGTATTTTAAAATAAACTGCCATTAAGTGGACATACATGTACATACTGGTTATGGTAACAATAATGGTGCAATAAAATGCAAAGGATGAGAAATCCTTTTTTTTCCCCTTTGTAATCATTTAATGATGCTTGATTGATGACGTGAGTTACACCACCAGGTACTTTTTTTCTTCTAAATAGCTCCCTGGTTACGGGTAAACATTTGTCCTTTGCAGAAGTGAAAATTCTTGGATCTTCTAAATTACCGCCATCAAGTATTGAGAGCTGTCTAGTGGATTGAGTAACTAGAATTGTGGATCTTGATTAAAGGATCAAGCAACTCCCTGAACCAAAAAAACCCCAAAGGATCAAACAACTCCCCAAACCAAATAACCCCCTGGATCAAACAACTCACTGAACCAAATAACCTCCTGGATCAAACAACTCCCTCTGAACCAAATAACCCCTTGGATCAAACAACTCACTGAACCAAATAACCCCCTGAAACAAACAATTACCTGAACTCCCTATAACCAAATGACCCCTGGATCAAATACCTCACTGAACCAAATAATCCCATGGATGAAGCATTTACCAAATAACCCCCTGGATCAAACAACTCCCTGGACCAAATAACCTCCTGGATCAAACAACTCCCTCTGAACCAAATAACCCCTTGGATTAAACAACTCACTGTACCAAATAACCCCCTGGATCAAACAATTACCTGAACTCCCAATAACCCCTGGATCAAATACCTCACTGAACCAAATAACCTCCTGAATCAAACAATTCCCTGGACCAAATAACCTCTTGGATCAAACAACTCACTGAACCAAATAACCCCCTGGATCAAACAATTACCTGAACTCCCAATAACCCCTGGATCAAATACCTCACTGAACCAAATAACCTCCTGAATCAAACAACTCCCTGGACAAAATAACCTCCTGGATCAAACAAGTCCCTGGACCAAATAACCTCCTGGATCAAACAACTCCCTCTGAACCAAATAACTCCTTGGATCAAACAACTCACTGAACCAAATAACACCTGGATCAAACAATTACCTGAACTCCCAATAACTGGATCAAATACCTCACTGAACCAAATAACCCCCTGGATCAAACAACTCCCTGGACCAAATAAGCTTCTGGATCAAACAACTCCCTCTGAACCAAATAACCCCTTGGATCAAACAACTCACTGTACCAAATAACCCCCTGGATCAAACAATTACCTGAACTCCCAAAACCAAATAACCCTGGATCAAAACACCTCACTGAACCAAATAACCTCCTGAATCAAACAACTCCTTGGACCAAATACCTCACTGAACCAAATAACCTCCTGAATCAAACAACTCCCTGGACAAAATAACCTCCTGGATCAAACAAGTCCCTGGACCAAATAACCTCCTGGATCAAACAACTCCCTCTGAACCAAATAACTCCTTGGATCAAACAACTCACTGAACCAAATAACACCTGGATCAAACAATTACCTGAACTCCCAATAACTGGATCAAATACCTCACTGAACCAAATAACCCCCTGGATCAAACAACTCCCTGGACCAAATAAGCTTCTGGATCAAACAACTCCCTCTGAACCAAATAACCCCTTGGATCAAACAACTCACTGTACCAAATAACCCCCTGGATCAAACAATTACCTGAACTCCCAAAAACCAAATAACCCCTGGATCAAATACCTCACTGAACCAAATAACCTCCTGAATCAAACAACTCCTTGGACCAAATACCTCACTGAACCAAATAACCTCCTGAATCAAACAACTCCTTGGACCAAATAACCTCCTGGATCAAACAACTCCCTGGACCAAATAACCTCCTGGATCAAACAACTCCCTCTGAACCAAATAACTCTTTGGATCAAACAACTCCCTCTGAACCAAATAACTCTTTGGATCAAACAACTCACTGAACCACATAACACCTGGATCAAACAATTACCTGAACTCCCAATAACTGGATCGAATACCTCACTGAACCAAATAACCTCCTGGATCAAACAACTCCCTCTGAACCAAATAACTCTTTGGATCAAACAACTCACTGAACCACATAACACCTGGATCAAACAATTACCTGAACTCCCAATAACTGGATCGAATACCTCACTGAACCAAATAACCCCCTGGATCAAACAACTCCCTGGACCAAATAAGCTTCTGGATCAAACAACTCCCTGGACCAAATAACCTCCTGGATCAAACAACTCCCTCTGAACCAAATAACCCCTTGGATCAAACAACTCCCTGGACCAAATAACCTCCTGGATCAAACAACTCCCTCTGAACCAAATAACTCTTTGGATCAAACAACTCACTGAACCACATAACACCTGGATCAAACAATTACCTGAACTCCCAATAACTGGATCAAATACCTCACTGAACCAAATAACCTCCTGGATCAAACAACTCCCTCTGAACCAAATAACTCCTTGGATCAAACAACTCACTGAACCAAATAACACCTGGATCAAACAATTACCTGAACTCCCAATAACTGGATCAAATACCTCACTGAACCAAATAACCCCCTGGATCAAACAACTCCCTGGACCAAATAACCTCCTGGATCAAACAACTCCCTGGACCAAATAACCTCCTGGATCAAACAACTCCCTGGACCAAATAACCTCCTGGATCAAACAACTCCCTCTGAACCAAATAACCCCTTGGATCAAACAACTCACTGGACCAAATAACCTCCTGGATCAAACAACTCCCTGGACCAAATAACCTCCTGGATCAAACAACTCCCTCTGAACCAAATAACTCCTTGGATCAAACAACTCACTGAACCAAATAACACCTGGATCAAACAATTACCTGAACTCCCAATAACTGGATCAAATACCTCACTGAACCAAATAACCCCCTGGATCAAACAACTCCCTGGACCAAATAACCTCCTGGATCAAACAACTCCCTGGACCAAATAACCTCCTGGATCAAACAACTCCCTCTGAACCAAATAACCCTTGGATCAAACAACTCCCTGGACCAAATAACCTCCTGGATCAAACAACTCCCTATGAACCAAATAACCCCTTGGATCAAACAACTCACTGTACCAACTAACCCCCTGGATCAAACAATTACCTGAACTCCCTATAACCAAATTGCCCCTGGATTAAATACCTCACTGAACCAAATAACCCCTGGATCAAACAACTCCCTGGACCAAATAACCCCCTGGATCAAACAACTCCCTGGACCAAATAACCTCCTGAATCAAACAAATACAAAATTAAATTTTGTAAAAAATTTAAAAATTTCATATCAATTTTGTTCGGGAATGTGTATGAAAAAACGAATTGCATATTTATAATTAGCACCAAAAACAAGTTCAGGAAGCAAAATTACAACTAATACTATTTTTCACATATTTTTTTTAATGTGACTCCACTTCAGGTACAATCATAAATTTGCATAACTAACCTCAGATTGGTCATCAGCTTATCAATACCTTTTACTTGATATACTTTGACCTGATTTGGTAGATGTCGAGAAATTTTGTCAAAAAATATCAAGGGGAACGAACAGTTCGAATGAACACCTTCCGTTTTTTGGCCGCAATTTTTTTCTTCCCCAATCCAAACGGTGATTTTTTTGTAGATAGATATGGCCCTGCTGATGTGCGGAAATATTGACACCTCACTCCGACCTTTGGTTGCTGGGGAAATTGCTATTTTGAAATTTTTAAAAAATTATAAATTTTCATATAAATTTGGTTTGGGAATGTGTATGAAAACACGAATTGCATATTTATAATCAGCACTAAAAACAAGTTCAGGAAGCAAAATTACAAATAATTTTATTTTTAACATATTTTTTTAATGTGACCCCACTTCCGGTACAATCATAAATTCGCATAACTAACCTCAGATTGGTAATCAGCATATCAATACCTTTTACTTGATATACTTTGACCTGATTTGGTAGACGTCGAGAAATTTTGTCCAAAAAATATCAAGGGGAACGAACAGTTCGAACGAACACCTTCCGTTTTTTTGGGCGCAATTTTTTTCCAGTTGGCGCATTTGTCGCGGGTTAAATTAACCCGCCCTCAACGAGGCGGAGGCGGCATCACTTTTTTGAAAATGCGCTCGGGAAGCGGGGCAAAAGATGGGGCACCCAAAACGCCGACAATACTGCCGCGTGGGGGTTAACCAAGGCAAGATTATTGAAGGGTCCTCTGCCTTCCAGGCAGCAGAGTCGGGTCCATTTCGCTTCCGGGACCCGCCCACTGGAATCATGCTGCCTATATTTTCGAGTTGGCGCATTTGTCGCGGGTTGAATTAACAGTTCGAACGAACACCTTCCGGTTTTTTGGGCGCAATTTTTTTCGAGTTGGCGCATTTGTCGCGGGTTAAATAAAGCCGCCCTCATCCAGGCGAAGGCGGGGGCGGGAGCACTTTTTTGAAAATGCGCTTGGGAGGCGGGGCCACCAATGGGGCACCCAAAACGCCGATAATATCGCCGCGTGGGGGTTAACCGAGGCAAGATTATTGAAGGGTCCTCTGTCTTCCAGGCAGCAGAGTCGGGCCCCTATCGTTTCCGGGACCCGCTGGGGCGCCCACCAGGATTATGCTGCTTGTATTTTCGAGTTGGCACATTTGTTCGCGGCTTGAATTAACCCGCCCTCAACAAGGCGGAGGCAGGGGCACTTTTCTCAAAATGCGCTGGGGATCGGGGCGAAAGATGAGGCACCCAAAACGCCGATAATATTGCCGCATGAGGGTTAACAAAGGCAAGATTATTGAAGGGTCCTCTTTCTTCTAGGCAGCAAAGTCAGGTTCGTTCTGCTTCCTGGGACCCACTGGGTCGCCCACCGGGATCATGCTGTCTATATTCTCGAGTTGGCGCATTTGTCGCGGGTTGAATTAATCCGCACTCATCCAGGCAGATGCGGGCGGGAGCCCATTTTTGAAAATGCGCTGGGGATCGGGGCGAAAGATGAGGCACCCAAAACGCCGATAATATTGCCGCATGGGGGTTAACAAAGGCAAGATTATTGAAGGGTCCTCTTTCTTCTAGGCAGCAGAGTCGGGTTCGTTCTGCTTCCTGGGACCCACTGGGCCGCCCACCGGGATCATGCTGCCTATATTTTCGAGTTGGCGCATTTGTTCGCAGCTTGAATTAACCCGCCCTCTACAGGCACTTTTTTCAAAATGCGCTCGGGAGGCGGGGCCAAAGATGGGGCACCCAAAACTCCGATAATATCGCCGTTTGTGAGTTAACCAAGGCAAGATTATTGAAGGGTCCTCTGTCTTCCAAGCAGCAGAGTCGGGCCCATTTCGCTTTCAGGACCCGACCACCGGAATCATGCTGCCTATATTTTCGAGTTGGCGCATTTGTCGCGGGTTGAATTAATCCGCACTCATCCAGGCAGATGCGGGGGCGGGAGCCCATTTTTGAAAATGCGCTCGGGAGGCGGGGCCATAGATTGGGCACCCAAAACGCCGATAATATCGCCGCGTGGGGGTTAACCAAGGCAAGATTATTGAAGGGTCCTCTGTCTTCCAAGCAGCAGAATCTGGCCCGTTCCGCTTCCGGGGACCCGCTGGGCCGCCCACCGGGATCATGCTGCCTATATTTTCGAGTTGGCGCATTTGTCGCGGGTTGAATTAATCCGCCTTCAACCAGGCGAAGGCGGGGGCGGACGCCTTTTTTTTTTAAATGCGCTCAGGAGGCGGGGCCAAACATGGGGCACCCAAAACGCCGATAATATTGCCGCGTCGGGGTTAAATAAGGCAAGATTATTGAAGGGTCCTCTGCCTTCCAGGCAGCAGAGTCGGGTCCATTTTGCTTCCGGGACCCGCCCACCGGAATCATGCTGCCTATATTTTCGAGTTGGCGCATTTGTCGCGGGTTGAATTAACCCGCCCTCATCCGGGCGGAGGCGGGGCCGGGAGCACTTTTTTGAAAATGCGCTTGGGAGGCGGGGCCAAAGATGGGGCACCCAAAACGCCGATAATATCGCCGCGTGGGGGCTAACCAAGGCAAGATTATTGAAGGGTCCTCTGTCTTCCAGGCAGCAGAGTCTGGCCCGTTCCGCTTCGGGACTCGCTGGGCCGCCCACCGGGATCATGCTGTCTATATTTTCGAGTTGGCGCATTTGTCGCGGGTTGAATTAATCCGCCTTCAACCAGGCGGCGGGGGGACGCCTTTTTTTAAATGTGCTCAGGAGGCGGGGCCAAACATGGGGCACCCAAAACGCCGATAATATTGCCGTGTCGGGGTTAAATAAGGCAAGATTATTGAAGGGTCCTCTGCCTTCCAGGCAGCAGAGTCGGGTCCATTTTGCTTCCGGGACCCGCCCACCGGAATCATGCTGCCTATATTTTCGAGTTGGCGCATTTGTCGCGGGTTGAATTAACCCGCCCTCATCCGGGCGGAGGCGGGGGCGGGAGCACTTTTTTGAAAATGCGCTTGGGAGGCGGGGCCAAAGATGGGGCACCCAAAACGCCGATAATATCGCCGCGTGGGGGCTAACCAAGGCAAGATTATTGAAGGGTCCTCTGTCTTCCAGGCAGCAGAGTCTGGCCCGTTCCGCTTCCGGGACTCGCTGGGCCGCCCACCGGGATCATGCTGTCTATATTTTCGAGTTGGCGCATTTGTCGCGGGTTGATTTAACCCGCACTCATCCAGGCAGATGCGGGGGCGGGAGCCCATTTTTGAAAATGCGCTCGGGAGGCGGGGCCATAGATTGGGCACCAAAAACGCCGATAATATCGCCGCGTGGGGGTTAACCAAGGCAAGATTATTGAAGGGTCCTCTGTCTTCCAAGCAGCAGAGTCTGGCCCGTTCCGCTTCCGGGGACCCGCTGGGCCTCGGGAGGCGGGGCCAAAGATGGGGCACCCAAAACTCCGATAATATCACTGTTTGTGAGTTAACCAAGGCAAGATCATTGAAGGGTCCTCTGTCTTCCAGGCAGCAGAGTCGGGCCCATTTCGCTTTCAGGACCCGACCACCGGAATCATGCTGCCTATATTTTCGAGTTGGCGCATTTGTCGCGGGTTAAATTAATCCGCCTTCAACCAGGCGAAGGGGGCGGACGCTCTTTTTAAATGCGCTCAGAAGGCGGGGCCAAACATGGGGCACCCAAAACGCCGATAATATTGCCGCGTCGGGGTTAACCAAGGCAAGATTATTGAAGGGTCCTCTGCCTTCCAGGCAGCAGAGTCGGGTCCATTTCGCTTCGGGACCCGCCCACCGGAATCATGCTGCATATATTTTTGAGTTGGCGATTTGTCGCGGTTGACTAACCCGCCCCTCATCCGGGCGGAGGCGGGGCGGGAGCACTTTTTGAAAATGCGCTTGGGAGGCGGGCCAAAGATGGGGCACCAAAAACGCCGATAATATCGCCGCATGGGGGGTTAACCAAGGCAAGATTATTGAAGGGTCCTCTGTCTTCCAGGCAGCAGAGTCTGGCCCGTTCGCTTCCGGGACTCGCTGGGCCGCCACCGATCATGCTGTCTATATTTTCGAGTTGGCGCATTTGTCGCGGGTTGATTTAACCCGCACTCATCCAGGCAGATGCGGGGGCGGGAGCCCATTTTTGAAAATACGCTCGGGAGGCGGGGCCATAGATTGGGCATCCAAAACGCCGATAATATCGCCGCGTGGGGGTTAACCAAGGCAAGATTATTGAAGGGTCCTCTTGTCTTCCAAGCAGCAGAGTCTGGCCCGTTCCGCTTTCGGGACCCGCTGGGCCGCCCACCGGGATCATGCTGCCTATATTTTCGAGTTGGCGCATTTGTTCGCGAGTTGAATTAACCCGCCTCAAACAGGTGGAGGCAGGGGCGGAGCACTTTTTTTAAAATGCGCTCTGGAGGCGGGGCCAAAGATGGGGCACCCAAAACGCCGATAACATCGCCGCGTGGGGGTTAACCAAGGCAAGATTATCGAGTCCTCTGTCTTCCAGGCAGCAGCTGCCCACCGGGATCATGCTGCCTATATTTTTGATGCTACCGACGGGATCATGCTGCCTATATTTTTGATGCTACCGACCGTCCAACGGACCGTCCTACCGACCGTCCTACCGACCGTACAACCGAACGTACTACCGACCGTACTACCTACCGTACTGCCTACCGTACTACTTACCGTACTACCTACCGTGCTACCTACCATACTACCTACCGTACTACCTACCGTACTAACCTACCGTACTACCTACTGTCCTAGGGCATAGGATGGAACGTCATATGGGAATTGATTGGGATGAAAGGTAAAGAATGGGATTGCGTTTAATGGAATATCATATGGGACATCGCGTGAGTTGGTATATGGGACGAAGTGGGATGGCATGTGTGAGATGGTGGATATGATGGCGAACATGTAGAAAACAGGGTGGGTTCTGAGGCACAGCATTGTATGGAAAATGGATGGGATGGAATGCGAGGCACAGTATTGTATGGCATATGGGAAATGGATGAGATGGAATGCGAGGCACATTATTGTATGGCATATGGGAAATAGATGAGATGGAATGCGAGGCACAGTATTGTATGGCATATGGGGCATAATGTGCATGGGTTGGGTGTTACATAGATTTGAATCACGTACACGCGCATAGGGAGCGACGACATGTGTCACGTATGGTGGCTGCGTCGATGATGAATGTGAAATGGGCTGAGATGGGAAATAGGAAATAATACAAGTGGGGATGCATGATAATGGATAGAGGGTTGGATTGCTACACGAAAAATGGTCGAGTATAACGTGGGACAGGGTGGGATGGTATAGTGGGTGTAATGGCGAACGTGTATAAGACATAAAGTTTGCTTTTATATGGGACATAATTTGGGGTGGCGTATGGGACAAGGGTGGTAGGACTTATGGCGCATAACATGGAATAGCATATGAGGCATAAAGGTGAGATGGATGGCATATAGTACATAGGTTGAAATGCCATGTGGAGCATACTGGCATGTGGGACATGTATGTTGAGCATAAATGGTGGATAAAAAATATCGGATAGAGGATGGGATTGATTAAAAGAGGAAGGGTGGGATATCATGTGGAACATGAAGTGGGTTGGCATAAGAGACGTAGGGTGGCATAAAGGGGATAATGCACGTACGACATGGATGGCATATGGTACATAAATTAAAATGTCACATGGAGCATGTGGGTCGTATGCTGCGATGGAAAATATTGGATCGATTGTGGAATTGATTATACGACATAGGTTGGTATATCATATGGGACATATGGTGTGGAGTGTCATATGGGACAATGGTGAAATGTCACATTGTGGAATGTCATTTGGATCAGAGTGATATGTATATGATAATGAGTTTGGCGTACACTTATGCGACATACCCTAGGTTGTCATATGGGACATGTGTTGGGATGGGACATATGGTGAAATGGCATATGGGACATAGGAGTGTGTTGTCATATGGGACATAGGATGGATTAGGGGCATATGGTGGGGATGGTATGCGGTGCATAGAGTAGGATCGTATGTGAGACAAAAGGGTGGGATAACACATATTGGATAAAGGTGGGATTGCGTTTTAGAAAGAGTTAGATACCATTTTGGACATTGGATATGGGATAGGTGGCATGTGTAGTATATATATATATATATATATATATATATATATATATATATATATATATATATATATATATATATATATGTGTGTTATATATATACATATATATATATATATATATATATATATATATATATATATATATATATATATACATATATATATATATATATATATATATATATATATATATATATATATATATATATATATATATATATATATATATATATATATATATATATATATATATATATATATATATATATATATATATATATATATATATATATATATATATATATATATATATATATATATATATATATATATATATATATATATATATATATATATATATATATATAAAGAGAGAGAGAGAGAGAGAGAGAGAGAGAGGAGCGATGGCGTACAAACAAAGGATGGGGTGTGTGAAAGTATAACACTGGATAGTATATGGGCATAAGATGAGATAAAGAGCTAAGTTGGAATGGCATGCATGGGGCATAGGGTGCGATGGAATGTGTGACATAGGGGTGACATAGTGTTTTGGACATATGAATGGAAGGTATTGCATAAGGGTGATAATGCGTACACAAAATAGGCCTAGTTTGAAATATTATATGTGATATTGGGTGGATCGACATATGGAATTAGGTGATATGCATAGGATAGTGGGTTTGGCATATGCGACATACAGTGGTATGTCATATGGGACATAGTTTGGGATGAGACATATGATGAAATAGCATATGGGAGATAGAATGGGATGACATTTATGACATATGGTGGGATGGCACGTGGAACATAGGGAACAAAGTGGGATGACATGTGTGGGATGGTGGATATCGCGTACATGTATAATACAGAGGGTGGGTTGTAATATGAGTCGTGGGTGGAATGGCATATGGGACATGGATGGGAGGGTATATGAGGCATAATATTGTATTGTAGATACATATATTGTAATACAATATTGTACGGTGGGACATACTGGGCCGGATGTCATATGGTACATAGGTTTTAGTGACGTATGGGGCATAAGGTGCGATGACATGGGTGACGTATTGTTGCTGCATCGATGGTGTGTGCGACATGGGCTGAACTATTAAATGGGAAATAGGGTGGGATGGAAGATATTGGACATGTATGGGATTGCGTACAAATATCAAGATATAGGCAGGGGTATCATAGGCCCAGGGACCTAAATAGCAGGTCCCTGATAAGACATAGGATGAATTGGCATATGGGACAGGGTGGGATGGAATAGTGGGTGTGATGGCGGACATGTCTAAAACAGAATAACCATATGGACATAGGATGTCTAATGGCATAAGGTGGGATGGAGGTTCAGATTATTTATGGGACATAGGGTGGGATATCATATGGGTAGGGATGCTATTTGGTATGGAGGTTGGGGTGGTATAGCGTGTCTCTTATGCTCAGTTTATTTTAAGGTATGAACAGATAAGATTTTTATATTTACCAAAAAATCTTGAAAAACCTTGAATTTAAAAATTTAATTTTTTTTAATGAATGCAAAGTTGTTGTTTTAATTCCTGTTCATTGTAGCCAGATTCTCCCATTCAAAATATTTGAGGGAAGGACCGAAAAAGGATCATCATACTGTACAAAAACTTTAAAATGAATTAGGAAATCTTTAACATTCTATATCTCCTGAATGGAATATGATATCAACTTGATTTTTGTACCAAATTGGATCTAAAAGTATGCTTTTTCAAATAAAATTAAGGATGCGACTTGAGGTTGCGATTTGAGGTTGCGATTTGAGGTTGCGACTTGAGGTTGCGACTTGAGGTTGCGACTTGAGGTTGCGACTTGAGGTTGCGACTTGAGGTTGCGACTTGAGGTTGCGACTTGAGGTTGCGACTTGAGGTTGCGACTTGAGGTTGCGACTTGAGGATGCGACTTGAGGTTGCGATTTGAGGTTGCGACTGGAGGTTGCAACTGGAGGTAGCGACTGGAGGTTGTGACTGGAGACCGGACTGGAGGTTGCGAATGGGGAGCATTGGGTCTGGGGAGCGTTGGGTCTGTGGGTGTGCATGAGTTGGGTTTGTGGGTGTGCGGCGTGGGGTATGTGGGAGTGCTTCGGGTAGCGCACGTATGGTCCGGGAAGAGCGCGCAGCGTTACAGCAGCGCACGTAGGATCCATGGAAGCACGCTAAGGGTCCAGGGAAGCGCGTGAAGGTCCAGGGAGTGCGCGAAGGTCTACTGGAGCACGTGTAGGGTCCAAGAAGCACGCGTAGGGTTCAGGGAGCACGCATGGTCAAGGGGAGCACACGTAGGGTCAGGGGAGCATGCGTAGGGTCCAAGGCAGCGCATGTATGGTTCAGGGATCATGCGCAAATGGTCCATTGAGCGCACGCCTATGGTCCAGTGGGAGCGTGCGTAAGGTCCAGTCGGCGTGCCTATGGTCCAGTGGAGCGCATGGTCCAGAAAGCGCGCGTAAGGTTCATTGAAGCACGTAGGGTCTAGTAAAGCGCACGTAGGGTCTATGGGAGCCCGTGTAGGGTCTAGAAGAGAGTGCGTGGTTCCAGGTGAGCACGCGTTGGTTCCAGGTGAGTGGGCGTAGGGTCCTGGAGAGAGCGTGTATGGTCCAGGGATTAGCGTGTCGGTTCATGGGAGCGCGCGTAGGTCCAGGGAGTGCGCGTAGGTACAGGGGAGTGCTCGTAGTGTCAAGAGGAGCGTCCACACTTTTTGGCTTAGTGCCCCTTTATCTATGTCGCGAAAATGATGGGAAAGACTCATTTTGCTCAAACTTGATTGTGGGTATTGTGAATATTTATTGAAATACGCCCATTAAAAAATCATTTACAAAAGAAAATTCCACAAATACATCACAAATTTGTATTTGGATGAAAGTGACAAAATCTTTCATCAAAATTGGTTAAACATTGACAATTTGACAGCGTTTTTCAAACTCCTTAAAAGACAACAATATGAAATTATACTTCCTTGGAGTTGTGCAGCAAATTCTGTTTGAGTCGTTACCACCCCCCACCATCGACGCTGCCACAATACGTCACCCATATCATCGCACCCTATGCCCAATACGTCACTAAAACCTATGTACCATTTGACATCCGAACCTTGAGTCTGTCCCACCATATGTTCCATATACCATACAATATTATGCCTCATATACCCTCCCATCCATATCTCATTTGCCATTCCACCCATGACTCGTATTACAACCCACCCTCTGTATTATACATGTACGCAATCATATCCACCATACAACACATATTACCCCACTTTGTCCCCTATGTTCCACGTGCCATCCCACCCTATGTCCTACATGCCATCCCATTCTAATTCACATATGTCATCTTATCATATGTCCCATCCCAAACTATATCCCATATGACATCCCATGCTATGTCGCATACGTGAATGCCAAACCCACTATCCCATGCATATCACCTTATTCCATATGCCGACCAATTCCCATATGATATTTCAAGCGATTTCGTATACGCAATCTCACCCTTATGCAATACCTTTCACCTATGTTTAAAATACTATGCCACCCCTACGTCTCACATTCCATCGCACCCTATGCCCCATATGTCATTCCAACTCTTCCAACTCCTTATCTCATCTTGTGCCCATATACTATCCAATGTTATGCTCCCATGCAACCCATCCTTTATTCATTTTCAATTCCATCTTCTTTATCCAATATTTTCCATCGCAGCATACTACCCACATGCTCCATGTGACATTTTAACTTATGTACCATATGCCATCCATGTGGTACACGCACTATCCCGTTTATACCACCCTACGCCTCGTATGCCAACTCACCTCATGTTCCATATGACATCCCACCCTTTCTCTTTTAACCAATCCCATTCTCTATCAAATATTTTCTATCTACCATATATGCCCAACATATCATCGTGCCAGTATGCTTTACATGGCATTTTAACCTATGTACCATGTGCCATCCATCTCACATAATGCCTTATATGCTATTCCACACTATGCGCCATTGGCCATACTACCTTTGTCTCACACGCCACCCCAAAACTATTTTCCATACGACAGCCAACACGTTCGCCATTACACCCACTATTCCATCCCACCCTGTCCCACGTTATACTCCACCATATTTCGTATGCGCAATCCAACCCTCTATCCATTATCATGCCACCCCACCTATGACCCACATGCCACCCAACATTATGATCCACATGTCATCCCACCTATGACATACATGCACATTTTGAATAATAGCATGTCGGGGATCTACATTTTAACATGTGTTATAGAACAAATACCTTGTTTAACTGTATATGGGCAGATAGAGATGTTATATTCACCACAAAGCTCCTTAAATATTGAACAGAACAGTGGCGTAGGAACAGGAGGCTAAATCATCCCCCCCCCCTTCCCCCTCCCTCTACCTTCAAATGATAAAGGTCTAACGAATTGATTTTGAAGAATCAGATTCAGATTCCATGGCATTTTCTTCCGGAAATCTTTAATTTTCGAAAAACCTTCTTCAATTTTCTTCAGTTTTCGAAACGTTTTCTTTATTTTCTAGATATTATTTTCAATTTTCGAAAAATTTCCTTCAATGTTCTTGAAATTTTCTTCATTTTCGGGATATCTTTTTCATTTTGGGGAAATTTGCCTAAATTTTCGTGAAATTTGCTTAAATTTTAGAAAAAAATCTCCTTCATGTTCGGCGAAATTATCTTCATTTTCGGGAAATTTCCTTCATTTTCAGGAATTTTTCATCATTGCTTTCAATTTTCGTAAAAATTGTATCAACTTATACGTGAGATGTCCTTCATTTTTGATAATTTTTCTTTATGTTCGGAATTTTGCATCAATTCTGGTGCTTCAATTTTCGTGAAATTTCATTCATTTTCGGAAACTTGTCCTCTTATTAGGAAAATTTTCATCAATTTTCGTAAAATTTCCTTCATTTTCGTAAAAAAATTCATTTTCGTGATCTTTTCTTCATATTCGTGAAATTTGTTTCAATTTTCGTGAAATTTCCTCCATTTTCTGGAAAATGTAACAAAATTTCCGATCACACCCCCGTTTACAAATAGTGATAAGAGACCCGTACAATTTTGTAGGTCTGTTGGGACAAAAATCAAATCCCCGTTAATTTCAAATATCTACCTAGGCCACTGCAGAATTGTCTTTAGATTATGTCAAAAGCACCCATAGTTTCCGAAATGTGGCTAATTAAAATATATGCAAAAGTTTTTATATATATAAACACTTTCTGTACACTAAATATCTCTTTTAACTTATGCTTCCTCTCTTAAATGTCAGTCATCGAAAATCAAGACTTTTTTTCTCTCCTGCTATTTTTTAATAAGGGGGTATGATGGAGATTCAAAACGTTGTTGGAGGATTAGAAAACATTAAGTTAACTTGTAACTATGTCTCAATTTCTATAAAATTTGCGTAATTTATCATAATAAAGGCCTGAAAATTTAAAATGCAGCAGTAAAATGGTCGCTTTTTTAAACAAATATGTTACTTTTTTGTTGTTATTGCTATTTTCATGGTTGATGTTGTTGAAATATGACACTGTCCATAGATCTTAAATCAATACTTGTTTTTTTGTGGGCAGGTAGAGGCCTACCGAAACAGTCGGGGAATAATTCGAAGGGCTCACATCTTTAAAATTACAGATTTTAAATTTAATTTTCATTAAATTTGATATGCATGTTCCCATATTGCACCCTACTTCTCATATACTTTTACTGTGCCATATAGACGAAAGGATTGCAGAAAATGTTACATTTTGACAATAAAAGAAATACACCGGTACCTATTTTTTAAAGGGGTAATCCACACTGCCCCTCTTCTCTATGCTCTATATTTTTTTCACAAAAGCATACTTCTGTAGTGGCGTGGTGGGTCATGTTTTACTGGGGTAAAGGGAATTTTGGCGGCCCCCACCCCCTCCTTCCTGAAAAAAAGCTCATAAGAGTAAAACATTGAGCACATAGAAGTAAATTGGCATGAACAGTTTAGAAAATTGCTTAAAATCAGTGTTTCGAATATACGAACCGAACCGTCAAAGCCTTGGAAGGGGTCAGAAGGCGAAACTTCCGGAAGCGCTGCTTTGGTAATTTTTCCCGAAAAGTGAAGAAAATTTTCCAAATATTAAAAAAACTTTTCGGAAAATGAAGCAAATTTCTTGAAAATGAAAGAAATCTCCCGAAAATGAAGGGAATTTCCCCAAAATTGAAGAAAAACTTTCCAGCAAATGCCGAAATTGAAGAAAACATCCGAAAATGATGGAAATTTCACGAAAATGGATCCGAGTTTCAAGAAAATGAAGAAAATTTTCCGAAAACGAACGAAATTTCACGAAAACGAACGAAATCTTACGAAAAATGAAGAAAACTTCCCAAAACCACTGTCGTCTGCTGTAAGTTACATTTAATACGTTTGCATGTTGTTATTATATATAAGATAATTTTTGCAAGATAATTATGCTGAAATCTTGCTGTGCCGTTGGTTGCACTAATAGATGTGTGCGGGGAACAAAAAGACATTTTCTCGATTTCCATCTAATCCTGATTGACGTTCGAAGTTGGTTTCTGCTGTACGACGCAACAGCTTTCAACCCGGGCTTTCAACCTACACACTAAAATTTGTAGCGAGCACTTTATATCAGGTATAGGCTTTGTCTGAGTATAACGAACAATCAGATGACGTTAACGTTAAAGTTACTCTTCGTATACCGTGTGAAAATATAAATTACTTAAGGAAAATATCAAGAAAAATCGGAAGCGAGCAAAAAACTGTAATCAGTAAAATTCGCTGAACTGGTACTGGTAGGTTAGCATGTAGTTTCTTTGTTGTATATGAGTGATGTGACTGAGCTGTGTGAAGACGCGTGAAACGCAACGACGCCGCTGCCCGGTAAAATGGAGTCCAGTTGAGTAAGAATTACGTGATAAAATATTGAAAATAGAAATTGCTTTATGTCCATGTAGGCGTTTATAATCCGGTACAAATCATGAAAATAGCTTAAATTCCTAAGCTTTTGTCCGTCAAGCTCGGTTACAAATGACCATTTTACAGCTTTTTGCTTTTTGTCGTGTTAATGTGCAAATCAATATGCAAATCGGTTTGATGTATGAACGGGCATACTGACTATTTTCTTATTAGAAACGTCTTTTTAATTTTATCATGCACCACAATTATTTGAATGGGTGATTCTGTTAAGTTTTTTTTTCATTTTCTTCACCCACGTCTACCACCAACCAACATCTAGGAAAAAACAATTGAAGACTGAAATTTAAGGAACGAAATACAAAAAAAATATTTAAACTTTTTAAAATATTTAATATTTAAAATTTCGAATATGTCAAAATATCCTCAAAGTTTGATTGACCCTTGGAACTAAATACAATGTTTCACCAAGTGCTAATTTGAAGAAAAAGAGAAAACCTCTACAGCCTTTAGGAACAGGATGCCGCCGGGAGGATAGTGAGGGGGTAGGGGATGCATTGGAGCCCGTGTTCAGTGGGCACCCAAATGTATACAGTACCTGATTATTTCTTTTGGCGACTAAAAAGTAAAATATCCATAAAAAACAAAAAACATAACCACAAAAGCAGAGAAATCGGCAAAAAAACGATCACTATATATACATATAGATTTTTGCCCTTTAGAGATATGATGGGCCCTAAGTTTGTACCCTTAGGCCCCGCGATTCTCTCATTTTCGGGAAATGTCGGGAAAATTTCTTCACATTTTAAGAGATTTTCTTCAATTTTGTTGGAAATATAGACAAATTTTTCCAAAAGTTACGATAGTTTCTCCAAATATTCTGTCTTACTATTTGTTTCTACTTTTTTTTTCTCGTGCCATTATGTTTGTTTGTTTGATGAGGGCTTAACGGCACCACGACAACGAGGGTCAAATTGTGCCTGAGAGGTTAGATCATTTTAGAGGTAGGAAGGAAAGAAAATAGGGGGAGATTGAGAGAAACACGAGAACTAAAAGTCAGAAAGCTGGGATCGAGAGGTGCATGGATGGAAAAAACAAAGTATTGCCATTGTGTCTAATTTTGTGTTGAAATCATGCTATTTATGAATGATGACATAATCTGCCCTATGTGCTATAGAATATATGTATTTGTTTAGAATGATTCTCTTTGAGTTTTGTTTTTCAACAAATGCTTTGACATGAAGTTCTAAAGGCTTGACTCATCAATATCATATACAAATAAAAATTCATCAACTCATGCAAAGGAAAAAATATTTCTTACAAGCTAGAAAATTTGTAATAGATTATAAAGAAATACCGGTACATTAATATTCTAATCTGTACTGGGTGAATGACATCATTTATTAGAGGGCGTATGGACAAAATGAACGCTCCTTGTAAATTTTATATTGACAGATCTAATGTTTTAATAATTTAGAAAATGTATGCTAATTTGTGTTGTACGATGTGAAATTTCTTCTGATGACTTATAATTATCTCTATGATATTAAAAGAAGAAAAAGGCCAGACTTGATGTCTCCTTTAAGAAAGAAACTTATAGAATTACATAACAACTTATAGAATTACGTACCAATTTTATGTCAATGTCACAAATTAACATGAAAGTGCTATTTTCTAAATGATTCAAGAAGTGATTTGTTCAGATATGAATGTTCTTTATCAATCCATAGACATCATTTTTATTTGCCCGCCCTCTGTATTTGTTTTCCAATACGAACGTGAGTTATTCCTACATGATACTGAGGTATTTGTTTTCCAATACGAACGTGAGTTATTCCTACATGATACTGAGGACAAAATTATGCTGCCCGCCCAATCATACATCACACATCAACTTACAAAAAAAAAAAAAATAAGGTATATATATGGACAGGTACCAAAAACATGAGCTTGAATGGTTCAATGCATACAACAAATGAATTTAAGGTATATACAGGTAGCAAATACGCAATATTTTGTGACCTCAGAATTAATAGGACAACTAGAAAATTCAAAACCTTGTGGACTAACTTTAAACTGTTAAATAGGGGAGGGCTCCATTTTTGTATAAAGAGGGTATAAACAGGTAGAAAAAACATGAGCTTAAATGAGCTTAAATGGTGTATATATATGTATATATATATATATATATATATATATATATATATATATATATATATATATATATATATATATATATATATATATATATATATATATATATATATATATATATATATATATATATATATATATATATATATATATATATATATATATATATATATATATATATATATATATATATATATATATATATATATATATATATATATATATATATATATATATATATACATATATACACACTAAAAAGTAATTATGTCAACAGCAATAAGTCACATCAACAGAAGTCAAAAATTGACCATTTTACAGCACGCTTGTTAAAACTTAAATATACCTAATCAGCTGATTAGCATAAGTTGCGCGATATTTTGTGACCTCAGAATTAATAGGACAACTAGAAAATTCAAAACCTTGTGGACCAACTTCAAATAGGGGAGAGCTCCATTTTTTCCATAAGGGGGCTAATGGAAGATATTACGATAAAATCCATCCCATGCAGCCATGCAGGCTGCCAGGAGAATTAAAGGTTGTATAATTAGAGTGTTTAAAGATTTGTCAATAACTTAAAATTATATTGAAATAGTTTGTGAAACTTCTTTGAAAAAAGAAATATTTATATGAATAAACATAATATCATTCTTTCTTAGAGTATGTGCTATAATAACAAATTCATTAGGGTTTAACTACCGTTTCTAAAGAGCTTGATTTCCCCCGGCCGCCTGCCTGACAGGCAACAAGCTCCAAGACGTCTCCGAAGTGCCATGGTCAAATCCAGAATAACAAATATTATAAATTTCCCGCGCATTTGCTTTTCGTTGACATTTGATGCAAACATCGTGACCCCATGTAATCTTATTCAATAAGTTAAAGGGACACTAGACTGACAAGTGAAGACACCATTTTCCAGAGTCTCACAAATATTCAGCAAAACTGAGTTTTTTGGTCGTCGTGGAGAACTTCGAAACTACTTTAACAGCAATTTCATACGAAGTAGCTTTCTGAGATTCAGAATCAATATAATCAGATAATTATATCACTTTGGGAGATAAAATATGTTCAATGAATATTTGTAAATTCACCAAAAAGACGCACTGACATATGGGTCCACCTTTAATTGTTCTTTCTTTCCAATTTTCGTGCATCTTTTGTCAGAAAGCCCATTTTAGGGATTAAAGGAATCGGTTCGCTGCCCACTTACCCACTGTTGCATTGGCTTAACCCGGCGTAGTACGGTAGCCGGGAAGGGTATACCTTTAATACATCCATCTGATACCAGTCAGCGCACGCACGCTTACAAGAATTAGCTGCCATGCATGCACTTTACAACCTTCCGTAATCTGATCAAGGAATAATAAGAACAATTCATTCGAGATCCTTGGACAGATGGACAGGTAGCTAAGAAATATATGCACTTGAAATTTGATCATTTTACAGCATTTTAAATGTTTAGGCTTTTTTTGAATAAATTATGCAAATATTTTCCCCAACCTGCCAACAGTGTTCCCCAACATTGCTTTCCAAAAACTTAATGTATTATGTTAAATCCCCCTTGAATTATAACCAAATCCAATTGGTAGGGCCATGGATGCCATCCAAACAGGGCCAGGGACGAAACTAGAGAAGAGGGACATATTTTTTGTTGCGCCCGTGGGTCATCTGCAGTAGTAAGTTAGGAAAAACGGGTTTATACGCTTATGCAGCCTGTAAATGGCTCAGGCAGTCGACAGGTCAATCTGCTGGGAAAAACGGAAGAGCCTGACAGTTCGACATATTCATCTCACAAAAACGATTTGGATGATAAAAACCAGGGCTGTAATTCCCGTGAGGCAGGAAGAACCCCCTCCACATACACCCATACTTGTTTTGAGTCCCAACCGGGGACATGCGTTTTTAATCATCCAATCGGGGACATCGTATGGACGTTCTTTTTAACCGAATTAGATGAGATGAGATTAGGGCCGTAATTCTTATTTGAAAAGTGTGTGTGTGTGTGTGGGCTGGGGGCGGAAGAGGAGGGGACATGGCCTCTTATCCCAAAAATGAGGGGGACAAATGACAAAATTCCCAAAAATGTAAGTGAATTAAAAAAAAAAAAAAATAACGGCTCTGGGTGAAATTGATCACAATTTCACAACCCATTTGTATTAATTTATTATTTACAACTCATCGTGTTCTTTTTAACAGTTTAATGACATAAAACAGGTATGTACTCTATAGTACATACTAACTGTATCGTACACCCATGTGTATGTCCTCCAACCAGGACCACTATACAGCTATACCACATAAAAGATACCAATCGGGAAAACAGGTAATGTGTTAGAGTTTATTCGCCCAACTGGGGACAGTATGCAGTCTGAATCACATAACCGGGGACACATGTGCTAGAATTTCATATCCTGATAATACACCTAAAGATACATATTTTGAAACACAGCATGCATAGAACCTACTAAAATGGAACAGCAATAAAATGCGTAATATTTCCGAATGGCATATTGTTTCACCCATGGAGAGCCCAAATCTCGAAGAAAACGAACTAGGGATGCCCCCGAATGGTAGGTTGTCCCCGATTGGAAAGTGTGTCATATGAAGTGTTTTCATTATATAAATGTCCACGATAAAACATACGCATGCAGGCCTACCTCACCTAATATACGCTCCCCTGAACGATTGTAATAGGATAGGCCCGAGTCAATTTTTGATGACGTGTGTAAGAACTGCCGCTGTGCTTACTGATGTCATTATGCGACTTGTTTTGAGACGAGACCGCCTGTTTAAGCTCTAATCTCAGGTTAATAATTTTGCACAAAAGTTTATTGTTATGCAAAAACCCTAATCAATATGCACACAACTCCTCACCATTACGTGTGAACAAATGCCCTTCACATGTAGGCCTATGATAATTTGTGTATGCGAAAAAATTACACCCACTTTAATTCAATAGATAACATATAGATACACATATTTTCATTGATAATTATGAGGACATGAGGAATAAACCCCAAGCACCCAGTGCGAACATGATGATTAAATCCCAATCACCTAGTGCGCCCAATGATGATTAAGCACCAAGTATTCAGAGTGCCCACTGCCCAATGATGATCAAACCCCGAGCACCCAAAGTACCCAAGAAAATACAGGTTATCTCAATGGACCATAAAAATACACATTACCTCAAAGGAAAAACCTAGTGCACTTCACCTCACCTAGTCTCTTTAAGCCTCCCGGCCCATAAGGCTGCAGTGCACTCTCTCCACTGGACTCTGTTTTTTGCAACTTGTCTGGCTTCTGTCCACGAGCTCCATCCAATCACTTTCCTTTCCTTCTCGGCTGTCCTTCTCCATGTCGTTCTAGCACGACCGACCTTCCTTCTCCTCTCTGGTTTCCACGTCATAGCTGTCACACAGTGTTTAATAGTGCTCATGCGCATCACATGACCAATCCACCTCCACCTTCTTTTTACTTCAGTGCTGATTTTGTCATGTTTAGTGGTTCTCAGTATTTCACCGTTACATATTACATATGGCCATCTGATCTTCAAAATTCTTCTGTAGCATTTGAACATGAGTTCCATATCTTATTTAACTTCATAAATGCTACTCTTGTTTTAGAGATTTTGTTTTTGATATCTTCCTCGCCACCGCCTTGTAAGCGCACTGTTGCACTAATGTATCTGAACTTGTTTACTTCATCTAGAGCCTAGCGCGCCCAATGAAAATTAAACCTCAAGAGCACCCAGTGCGAATTTGAGGATTAAACCCCCAAGTAACCTGCGCGCCCAATGAGGGTTAAATCCAAGCACTCATTGCGCCTACTGATGATTCAACCCCAAGCACTCAGAGTGCCAAATTATGATTAAACCCCAAGCACCCAGAGTGTCCAAGAAAATACACGTTGTCTAAATGGACTATAGAAATGCACGTTAACTCAATGGAAGCACCTAGCACACCTAATGAGGGCCCCAAACATCCTATGCGCCCAATGAGGATTAAACTCCAATCACCCAGTGAGCCCAATAATAATTAAACCACAAGCACCCAGCGTGCCCATTAAAGATTTAACCACCCAGAGTGCCCAAGAAAATACACTTGATCTCAATAGACCCTGAAAATACATGTTAACCAATGGAGGATTAAACCCCTTCTGGCATAGGTTTTTGAAGCGTGGGGCACTGGGGGAACGTGGCCCCAGCTTTTACAAAAAAAATGACAAAAGTGCCCCATCTGAAATTGAAAAGTGCCCCTCAATTACTGTCAAAGGTGCAAGAACTTGTGAAATTTGTGTACACTTTAAAAAAAAAAAATATTACATAAGTCCCCCTTTCAAAATTAAATGCCCCTTAAATACTGATCCAATTGTAGGAAACTAGCAGCTTTGTCAGTCCCATTTACAGGGAAATGGGTTCCCATTGGAAAATTGCCCCTTCCAAAAACAAAAAATGAAGTGCCCCTTCCAAAAAATGAAGTGCCCCTTTTACTTTAGTTTATTATCTACAGACAAGGGGCGGGCATAAGTATATGACTTTGGAAAGTTCCCCCTAAAAGGTCATGCCCCTACTTTTCGAAAGCTTCCTACACCCCTGTCTTCTGAACAAGTACATCAGCTTTTTGGCAGGTAAAGCAAAACGTCTCTTTTCCTTCTTTTACAATAGATTAACCAAGAAAATATCTCCGACCAGTTTGCAGAGAAACTTCTTCTCTGCTGATACATTACTTCGGAGCTCCCTATAGACCTTGCCAGGGCCCGTAAATGGGCACACGGTGTTACGCAGTAAAAATTTTGGCGACAGGATTGGCGGTGGTGGGAGGGGGAAGGTTATCTGTTCCCAACTGTTCTATATTGTGTGATTGTATAGACACATGTATTTCGTTTTTTAATGAGTAGGGCAAAGGAAAATTTGACTTACACCCCCTCCTGGGCTCGAAGTCAAGTTACGCCCCTGGCTGCAACGCCGGCCCCGACCCGAAAGGCCCTGGTCTTGATAAAGTACTAGCAGCAAGAAGGATATTAAGGGGCCTTATGATTACATGATAAGAGGCCTCAAGAGTCCCGATGAGGCACCGTATGAAAAAGACCTCGGGGCCTTACAATGACTATGATAAGGGGCCCGAATTACCTCTAAGGAGTTAGGGTTCAAATGAAGGAGGTGGGAGGGGGGTGGCTCTTTTAAGATAAAGCAATTTAGGCGTGATAACAAAAGATCGAATTGATATATGTCTCAACGATCTACTAAAACCCAGCCTTTAAAACAAAAAGTAAGGTTGATATGAAAGAAGGGTACAGTCTTAGAAACCTCACTATCCGTAAGTTCATTTTCATCCTTTTGAATTAGGAAGCGCCGGATTATGTTCCATTTTGACCCCAACTTTTTTTCTTTCAATTTTATTGTATGAGGTTCGCCAAGAAATGGGGTATGAATACCCACATTTCCCAGGATCTACGTCCATGATTATCAGTGGCGCCGCCAGGGGTTTAATATTGGGGGCACAAACCTTTTCGGTATGGGGTCAAGGGACCGCCTTAGGCTGGACAAAGCCCCGGTGGGAGTCCTGGTTGCGAAGCCCCAGGGAAACCTCGCATTTCCAAGTTCTAAATACCCCAAAAGACTCTGAATATGTGCAATACACGACTTTTTAAACAAAAGTAGGATGATTACGAACGATCTAGTACAGCAGCATATAATTTTGCAATGATACAGACTACCCCCTCCCACCCCCACATTAAAATGGTGTAAAATAATCATTTTGGACAAAACACAATTTTCGACATTTCGGACATAATAGGAAGGGGGTGGGAGAACACGTTCCCCCATGGCGCCACTGATGATTATGTCTAAATGATAAATCATGCATTATGCTTCTTACCGTGACCGTGAACTAGATTTTCTGCCTCCGATGAGACACCCCGCATGAGACACTGGCACCATCTTTTCCCACTTGTCGGGAAGTTTCACATTTGCTTCTCCCGGGTGGCGGCACCAGGATTTTGGTCATAGGGGGTAAGAGGGCAAATGCCTCTCATGGGGGGAGGAAAAAATCTATAAATCAGACAAAATATGTCACTTTACACACATTTCTAGGGGGAGGGGGTGGGGGAAAAGTGATCTATGGATACCCCCATAGTCCCAAAGGATCACCCTATTCACTTTCTTTTGCAAGAGATTTTTTGACAAAAATTCGGATATCCATACTATTTCAATTTGATTTTTGTAGTGTCTGCTTCAATCGAGATCGGTCGAATGTGTCCGTACATCTTGTATTTGGCAACAGGTTTCATTCATGGGACCTTGCCTCTGACTTGTGAGTGTTAAGTTATAATGAATATTGCCGCTGTGTATATAACCTTGGGCAGGGCAACAACATGTTGTTGCGATTTATGAAATCCAACAAATCGTTATTTCTTTGAATATAATCCGGGAATTTTCCCTTTAACATATTTTTTATAAGATTAAGACAAATTAAAAGCAAATATTGGGGAGGGGGCTAAACAACACATTTGCCTCACCTTTTTCGTCCCCCTGGTTCCGCCGCCATTGAATGATATCAAGACATCAATGTTTGGGAGGTTAGCCAACCCATCACATAAATCCTGGAACCGCCTTTGAGGGTAAGATTACAAATTAAATTCAGTTATATAGATTGGTTTGGTTTACATGCTGACATGTATTCAAATTAAATGTATCGGGATTATTTTAGATTATTAGATTAAAATGATCGGGATTATTTTTCGATTACTGCATTATCCTATTTATATTGGGGTCTGGGAGGGGGAGGGGGTGTTTCAATTTTCTCAAAAAGCTTTAGCACTTAAACAGAAATAAAAATGAGAACAGGAAGTTGAAAATGACCGTACTTAAAAAAATACAAGAAATTAGATACATTTTCTGTTATATCACTAAAGTTATCGCACGAAGCGCGAACATATTTTAAAGGGTCTAGAAAATGGATCTTAAAATCTTGAAAAGTTTGAAAAAGTTCATTGATTTTGAAACATATTTGAAATGCGTTTCTGACTTGGATGCTAAAAATCAGTCAAAATGAAGGAAGATTTTTTTTATTTACTTGAAAAACGAAAATTTCATTCGATAGATTGGTGTTTATTCATCTTTGTGATGCACTTTGTATCTGTGTTAATGTGGACTACCCATCCCTAAAGTGTGTGAACGGGGAAGGGGAGGAGGCACGTCCCCCACTTTTCCGAAAAATTACAAAAATGCCCCTTTGGAAAATGAAAAGTGCCCCTCAATTACTGACCTAATAGTATGAAACTGGCGACTTTTGTCAGTCTCATGTACGGGATGAATGTGTCCCCATTGGAAAAGTGTCCCTTTCTAAAAATAAAGTGCCCCTTTTACTTTACTTTGTTTTTTGGATCACTTATTTTATCTACAGATTGAAATAAGGGACATATGACTTAAAAAGTGCCCCCTGAGAGGTCGTTCCCCCACTTTTCGAAAGCTTTCTGCACCGCTGATGCATCCTAATATGCTCATCGAATTCCACCGCTCTGTTGAACTTATTTATTAAAATCGTATTATGCAGAAACTGTCGAAGGTTTTTTTTTTTTTTTGTCGTGATTACACTGCGCCCTTCGATAACTTGTGGGATAGGTATTCCCAAAATGGCTGAAAATCAACACAAAGGTCAAAATTGAATAAATGAAAAGAAGACAATTTTAAATTCTCATGTTAAAAACTAGGTTACCATTTCTAAACGGCAGAAGATAAATTTCCCCTAAAAATTGAGAAAAATGGGGAAAATTGTGGGGTTCATGGGCAAAGCCCTGGTCTGAACATTTCCAAAATGGCTTAATATTAACACAAACTGACAAAGCTCGGACAGTTTAAGTGACAATAACAAAAATAGTTTTAAAATTTACTCAGATAAGCATTAGGTAGGGTAAACAGCTAGCGGATATACTTTCCCTGCAAATTTGGGCCCAATTTTGCAGGGCTTTATGGGTGAAGCCTTGGACTAAAGATTTCTAGTTTTGACTGTTTGATGCACCAAAATGGCTTAAAATAAACACAAAGTTCCAAAATGTAAAGAAAATATCGTTGGGTCTCGGGGCAAAGCAAGGATATACTATCCAGGCGAAGAAGTCCGACATAAGGTGCTTGGGAGGGGTATAAGGGTGAAGCCCAAGGAAGTTCTAAAGATTTATTGTCTTCAATGCCCCAAAATGGCTGAAAATAAACACAAACTGCAAAACTGAGAAAATTCGGAAAATTTAATTGAGGATAACAAGACAATTCTACATTCTCATAATGAATCTACTCCAATGAAAATTGAGAAACTTCAGACAAAAGTGTTAAGGGTTCATGGGTGAAGCCTTGGTCTGAGCATTTGCTATTTTTTTTTTGCCCCAAAATCTGGACAAATAGACATAGTTCCACAACATGATTAATGATAGGATTAACATTTTCAATTTTAAGATTAAAACCTACTCAGATAAATGTTTATCAGTTTCTACCATTTCTAAACAAGTGAGGGAAATTTCTCTTTAAAATTTAGAAAAATTCGGCCAACCTTTTTGGGTTCATGGACGTACGGTAGCTTTGGTACTAAGGGTTTAGGGGGAGAAGCTCTGGAAGATTTCTAGTTTTTCCTGCCCAAACTTTAAATGGCCCATATGAATGGGCATCTTTCATACTGTCCCAGTTGCCCGACCCGTACTTTGATATCTAGACGATTCGGGCATGGTTGAGATATATCTCTGATTTAAACAGTATATCCGACATTTTCAATCTCTGCTTGACTAAGTACCCAAGTATGATGTTTGTCATCATGCCAAGTCGGCGGTCATGGCTGTTAGGAGGACATAATTATGATATCTAGCTGGGTCAGGCATGACTGTGATATACTCTAATACAATTATATCCGACATTCTACATTTCTACGAGGGCAGAGATGGGAAGGTGTGAGCTCGTACCGTCATGATGATAACAAAAAAAAAACTATGTTATAAATGGCAACTTGGTGAGGGTGGTTGGGGGTTGGAAGCTGGTTAGTGGGCAACATATCTGAGGCAATATTTGGACTCACTTTCCTACGAAAACAGAAAAATTAATTCCTTAAAGATTCAAGTTTTACTGGAATAACCTTTGAGGAATGAATTATGTAACTCCATATCCCCTCCTAACCATTTCATCTGAGCAAGGCTTCTAGAGAAAAGCTTATGCTCAAAATACAGGGCAAATACACACACACACACACACACACACCATACATGTGTAGACCCTACAACTGATGACGTGGGCGTAATCCTATATAACTGGTGACCGATTAATATACAACACACATACGGGATGGCGGTATTAAGAAATTAGGTTACACTCGTATTTTTAATTTATCCTATCTAACAGGTGACATGTACCAAAATGCAAAAATACTGAACCAGAGTAGTGTTTTAGTCATATAAGTTTTTAAAACAGCCATTTTTAGAAGTTAAAACAACCGAGGACGTCATCGATTGGGGCGTGTCATCGCTTTGAAGGTGTGTAAACATACGAATGTCATCATTTGGTGGGTCTAAACCCACCCACCAACACACACGCACCCTCACCCACACACACACACACCTTCGAAAGCTTCCAACACCCCTGGTTATTTGATAGCTTATTCATAGTACTACAAAATGAAGAAACGACCAAATCATGTTCAATTCTATCAAAGATAGAACTGTCTTTTCAAATGAAATTTTCTCTTTTTTTCATTCATCTGGTAGTTGAAGTATGAAACCTTCAGCTAGCCTTCCCGAAACAAATATTCCTTTCTATACCTATGATAGAAATCACTATATCTCTGGAAAATGTCGCCGATAAGGCGAGGGGGGAGGAAGGGGGGGGGAGGGGGTTAATAAAACCGGTGAATTTTAAAAAGGAATGTGCGTTTAAACAGCGGACCCAAACAATTGACGAAAGCCCATTCTTGACAATGGACGACAAAACGGTGTAAATTTGGACCAGAAATAGGTGATGACATTTTTCGATCTTTTATTTTGCTTCTCAGAATTTTCCCCTGAGCCCTGTAAATTCTTTGGCGGTCATGTATCTGGGAATTAATCATTTGTCAAAATTGTAAACCCAGCTTTATTCAAAGCATCTCGTTACGGGTCCCGTGAGTGAGTCTCTTTCGGAGCATGTTGTAAATGAAGGCTTAAACGAAAGGTTAAGTCTTCAAGAATATATTTTTGTATGGGTCTCAGATCTGAGATTTGGATCATCCGACAAAATATGCGTATGCAAATTTGTCATATCTGAGAACTTAGTTTTATTTTTTTTCATTTTCTTTCCTCACTTCTGCAAAGCTTCAGTATAACCGATGGTATCTTCTTGTTCCAAAGATTCATGTGAACTGCCTTCCCCTTCCTATCGTCTCTTCTATCCCCTTCCCTCCCCTGCGTCTTTCTTCTTACTTCTCACTAACAATGAAAATAACAATCGTAATAATAATAATAATAATAACAACAACAATAACAATAACAGTAAAAATAAAATCAACAATAACAATAACAATAATAATAGTAATGATATTAATGATAATAATAATAATGTTAATAATAATAATAATAATAATAATAATAATAATAATAATAATTATAATAATAATGTTAATAATAATAATAATAATAATAATAATGATAATAATAATAATGACAATATCAATAATAATAATAATAATAATAATAATAATAATAATAATAATAATAATAATAATAATAATAATAATAATAATAATAATAATAATACTACTACTACTACTACTACTACTACTACTACTACTACTACTACTAATAAATAATATTAATAATAATAATAATAATAAATAATAATAATAATAATAATAATAATAATAATAATAATAATAATAATAATAATAATAATAATAATAATAATAATAAATAATAATAATAATAATAATAATAATAATAATAATAATAATGATGATGATGATGATGATGATGATGATGATGATGATGATGATGATGATGATGATGATGATGATGATGATGATGATGATGATGATGATGATGATGATGATGATGATGATGATGATGATGATGATGATGATGATGATGATGATGATGATGATGATGATGATGATAATGATAATAATAATAATAATAATAATAATAATAATAATAATAATAATAATAATAATAATAATAATAATAATAATAATAATAATAATAATAATAATAATAATAATAATAATAATAATAATAATAATAATAATAATAATAATAATAATAATAATGATACAACTAATAAAACTAGTAATAATAAAACTAATAAAAAGACTAATGAAATAGATGAATAAATAAATGAAAAATACAAATTGGGGAATGTGGGCCGAATAAAAAACATTTATTCCACATGAATATTTGTGTCCATTTCAAGCATTTTGGAAATTTCAATGTTCTGTTATAGGCCTATATCAGTATCGGCCAATCGCCCTTTTTTTTACGTTTATATGAACTGCCTCCCCCTCCATATCTTTCCCTTCTGCATACCTCTCCCTTCCCACTCCTCTTCTATCTCACCTCTCCCTCCCCCACAAAATACACAAAAACAAATCTGGACCGGATAAAAAAACACTTCATCCACATGATCAGATGATTAATTGTATCCAGAGTCCAAGCATCCCTGGTTATATTGTTTTCATATCTTTAACGTTCAATCCGTAGTACCAATTAATAAAATGCAATCAAAATATCCCACGTGACAGCTTTATTACCACATCCCTTTATGGAGCTTCTTCCACTTTTACTGACATCATTACTGAGTAGATGCAAACAATTTTTCAATAATTGAAAAATAATGTATCAATTAGACTAAAAGCCATATCAAGATCTTAATGGACTACGCAAACATGCAGTGTCGCCATTGATATGGTCAGAATATGGATTCTAATTGCAAGAAAATACAGTGACCACGAATTGGAGTAAAGAGTTTTCAATTTATTGAGCATACCTTATCGTTTTAAATCTTTGCTAAGGTCGTTTTCCGAAGAGCTAAAAAATAATCATAAAACCAATTTCATTTCTAGATTGGAGCTATAGGTCTATTTACTGATTCCCCAAATCATTCGCATCCAGTTAAAATAAAATTACAGGGAAGTACCGGGTTTGGTGAGAGATGGGCCACGGCAGTAGTCTCCTTCACGAATTAGGTGAGGGGAGTTCAAAGCTATGTTTTTTAAACAACCATCTGAAAGTGGGACATCCCGTGTCCCCTATGAAGTACAACCCTGGATTGGGCACTCAAGTGCTCAATGGCCAAACTAATGGAGAGAAAAAGAGGAATTGTGATCTCATTCCGCCAAGGATTCGACCTTTTCGGACGGTCAATCTTGCGCTTTCATGAATACATTCATGGGTGTAGCGGCTGTAGCCAGGGTTGTACGACGCCCCCAATAAGACTGCAAAATAAGATCCTTTTTTTCAGTCATAAATCCAATACACCATGCAGTGGCGTAACTAAAGGGGGCAGGAGGGGTAGCCGCCCACCCTTATTGGGTCCGGCCCGGTCCCTATAATGGGAGCCAGTAAGAAAAATATACCATATATATATATATATATATATATATATATATATATATATATATATATATATATATATATATATATATATATATATATATATATATATATATATATATATATATATATATATATATATATATATATATATATATATATATATATATATATATATATATATATATATATATATATATATATATATATATATATATATATATATATATATATATATATATATATATATATATATATATATATATATATATATATATATATATATATATATATATATATATATATATATATATATTTTTTTCTTTCATATTTACATTCTTTCACAATAGTCTGCAAATTTGTGTAAAGTGCATAATATAAAATATATAATAAATCCAGCGGCGAGGCGCGGTGCATATGATTGTGTGTGTGTGTGTGGGGAGGGGGGCGTTCAGCTTTGTTGGAACTAGAAGAAGTACTTGTAAAAAAAAATGTCCATCAGGTGGCCAGAATTTTTGACCAAAAAATGAAAACAAAACTTTAAAAGTTTTACAATTTTGTATTTAGTTAATTTTCAATCTTTTTTATTTTAAAGTTGTTACTTTATTTATCCAGGAGAAACTTGAATTTGATGAATTAATATGCATTCTTAGACTCTAAACGAAAGAATTTAAGAATTTAGTCTACTTTTTGTTTTAATCTTACGTCGCAATGCTAATTCAAACTCTGCATCTAACAGTCTGAATAACATCCATTTTATATCCAGTAATTAAATGATTGATTTGATAAAAGGATTGATTGATCAAGGTCAAAGTGTGACAGTCCTGACAAAAATGAGTTTTTACTCTACTGCTTAATGAATGTAACCGTTTCATCCCTCTTTTATCGAAATTTGAAACTTTGCTTCATCTATTATCAGATTATAGTAGATTTACGTTGCATCATGTTGAAACATATTTAACTTTTTAATTTGTATTTACATGGGTAATGTTGCTTTATGGAGGCTTACGATACACTTACATTCCATTTTAGATCTAAGTGAATCTTTTATTTCGGGTTTCTCCCAGACTAATCTTAGAGCATTTTGGTTTTAAACATTCAAATATGATTGTCAAATAATCTGAAAATGAGAAAAATAAATAAAATAGATGTACAAATAGCGCAGCTTATTTTTTCAAAATTAAAACGGCGGCATTTCCTATTTGCAAACGAATCAATGATTTCATCCACATCCAATTCTCTTCCTCTTTCTATCATAAGCATCGCCAATCCTGTCAATCTTTGCTGATGCATGGTGCTCCTGCAATGTGATTTCAGCCGTTTCTAAGGGGACCCGTAAAAATACGGTTATACACAGTTATATACCCCCCCCCCCCCCACACACACACACACACTTTTTTTACCATAGATATGCATTTCAGCCTATGGGCAGGAATGCGGGAGTCAAAAGGGGCACTTACAGGACAGGAACGTTTGTCAAGTTTAGCGATATTGAACATAAAAAGATGTTGACATTTGCGTAGATAAAGTAATCACCCAGTTTGCAACATCAGAGAGTGTAAAAGGACGCCGTCTTGCTCTCCATTAAGTAAGATTTTATATTATTTCATTATCTATTGACTTGTCTTTTAACTTTTACCGATATTTTTTATTGCATTCTTGTTTCTTATGCCAAGTTTAGAATATTTAGTCCCTGTCATATAACTTATAACTTTTTAAGAACAGGTTTTTTTTTTTTTTTTTGGGGGGGGGTATTAATTGGGCTTTTGTTTGGGGGATTTCCACTTGGCTCTCAGAAAATTTTGTACAATAAATGTTTTAAACAAATTGCCCCCTCCACTTTTTAAAGGAAAATCCCGCCCCTGGCTAGCAAAATAATACAATTCAAATCTTATCACACGGAATACCGAACAATACATTGTTTAAATTTAAAGGCACGACAAAAGACTGGTTTTAAAATCTACTTACTGTGGTGTAGCGGTTATCATACCTGTCTACAGACCACGAGGTCCTGGGTTCAAGCCTGGCTTGGGTAGACACGCCAGCGCACCACAACTGGTTATCAAAGGCCGTGGACATTAACTTAGTTGTCGATGTTATGTCTGTCCGTACGTCGTACCTGTGTTCTCGTCCGGGTCGTATTAGGCGTTTCGTGATAGCATTGTTACTATCGTAACCGATTACGCAGGTGACGACCCCGTCATTGTAATTGTGCGTTCACTCGTCAGCGACTGGTTTTAGATCCAAAGAGAGGAGTTTTCCCAGAACCGAGAAACAATATTACAGTTATAAAACAGATAGATTAATGTTTCAACGTCAGTCTGGCAAAAGAAACAAAAGGTCGCTATCCGTTGTATTTATTCTTTGTAAGAAACTGTTGCAACTAAGGATACGGTTGCTAAGCCGATATTGGAATACGGAGCTTTGTCTGTTTGTGTCGTGCATAGATAAGAAAGGACGTAAATTCATTTCCCAGAAAACACAACACGTTTTTATAACATTTTGTGGTGTTTTAATAATATCATAATGTGGTATCATAAAAACATTATAAGAAATTTGTTCATATAATACTATATCATTTTTATGTTTTTAAAAATCAATTTTCTAAAAAATGTTATAAAAATATTTTTATGACTCTACAAAATGATATTATAAAAACGGTTTCACAATTTAAAAAAAAAATGTTTTCATGATGTTTTAAAAACATTATTGTGTTTACTGGGATCAGATCATTTTTTGGGTTTAATATCAGAACTTAATTTGTCATTCCAATTTTTTTTACAGGTGGATCATAATAACTGTTCATTAAATAACAAAAAAAACCTTTACTGCCAGATTTAAACTGTTTGATAATGTAGACCTACAGGCATGTACACATTAAACTGTTAAACGAAATTTTATCAAAGTTTGAGCTGTTGAGAGAGAATGATTCCTGGAGACTTTTTGAATAAAGCAAACAATACCGTGGTAGCCTAAGTAAGAACAATATACTTAGGAGTGAAAATATCATAACTGTGAAAATTACTATCGTTATATAGTGAATCATTGACACAACGAACACCAGCATCATACATTGATTTACAATATTAGTTTTGCCTTCCCTGCGGAAATGGTCATTTTACCAAATTGGTCGCTTTTGAAATTCTTGACATGTGCTAAACTGAACAAGGCTATTACAAGAGAATATCTTTCCAAGTAATGAGTGCGTCTTTCCCAAACTTTTTTTGGAAACAAGTTTGCAAAACGATTTAGTGATTCAATACTATAAGTTTAAATACTGAATTACACGAAAATGAACGGTTGAAATAGAATTTGAAAACATTCACCCATTTATCTATTAATGAAATATTTCGCTGCATTTATCTCAACTTGAACGATTTTGAATAATTAAAAACGTTAACCATTTTGATACCACCTTGTCCATAATTCTGTACTACTTGGTTTCGCTTAATTCTATCAGTAGATCCCGATATAAACTTTAAAAAAATAATTCGTTTAGGACTTGTGAGAAAACAGTTGCTTGGACTAGGCAATGCAGTCGCAATATAGGTTAATTTAGACAGAAACAAAGATGTCACAACTTCCACTTTTTCAAAACAAGATATCTGACGCTTTAGACCAAGTATTGACAAGAGCGTTTATAGAATTCAAGGCTTTATCATAATTGAGGTCAGGAATAGTGTCAATATTGACCGAAAAATTTACACATAAGTAATTACCATTGTTTTAAGCAAAAGAAAAAGTACCGTAAATTGTAGCACAAGAATGCCTTTCTTACCCAACCCAGACAAGCGAAGACTTCTTGTAATTGAAACCAGGTAATGAATAGAAAAAGTCGATTGTATGTACATACTCTATAAAGAATCTTCACTAAACCATCTAAAAAGAAAATAGTATCATCAGCGTATTGCGATACTTGGAATGAGTACCATCGACTGACCAATAGAAATACCGATAATAGAATCATTACACCGTATATACCAAGGATTTAAATGGTGGTAAGAAGAAGGACAGGTGACAGTGGTCCACCTTTATCAATGGAGAAGAAAGGAGAAGGATACCCACTAACAATCACGCAAGATAGAGCATGACAATAGAGCACTTGACACCCATCAACTAAATAAGCACTTAAACCAAATATCTCTAAAACATTCCAGATAAAATTCCTATTCAGAGTGTCAAACGCCTTTTCAAAGTCGGTACCGGGAGTTGGTAATAAGTACTGCAGTAGAAGACGCGGAATGCTCTCTTTCTCAAAAAAAGCTTTATAATTGTGACCTCCCGAGTTTAAGAGATTGATTAAAAACGCCCTCATTTTCAAATATTTCGCAACGTTAAAGGAATCCGAGGCTATGACATTACAACTAGTCTGATTTCAGTCGTTTCAACACAAATGATACCAAAATTTAAACTTAAACATCTCCTTAACGGAATAAGATTTTTGAATGCTTTCTTCACCATTTTGTTTCTTTTGAAGTCCTCTTTCGTATTAAATAAACATGCTTGACCCCTGAACTAATCCTTTAAACTCTAAAGCTCAGCACATAAAACATGAAGATTGTCAATAATAGTGAAATCATTGCCAAAGTTAGCTGATTAGGCTTCTCTTCAAGCTTCTTTTTTTTTTCAGCTCAAGTTTAATTACTTTTTCACGATTGTCTGACTCTCTTTAATTTTGATGCAAAAGCAATTCCACCAATACCGCAAAGAAACATTTCAAAAAATAATTGATCATTAATCGTAAAGAGAATCTCAACGATGTCTGTATGTGGAATATCACCAACACAGAAGGATCACAAGGCGAAGCACAGTATCTGACCATTATTGTCAGAAATTACATTTCTTACACCATTAATAAAATCGTATTGTCTGATTGTGTCAAAAGACTATTATTAAACTTTCGAAAGCCTGCCAGGCTTAAAGTTAGAGAAGCAACAACGGAGTGATGACTCGTATAAGTAAAAAAGGGTATCGACATTACCAATGTAACTCATTAACTCCTTCGTATATTCAAAAATGAATCAAGCCTAGCTAGTATAAAAGGAGTTAATTGTCTTCAAGTGTTAAACACGTTCCATATTTTTAATATATGCGAACAAAGGAACATATTAAATGTCCAAACATTAAATTGATTTTTACCATGAGATTCTATTACAACAGATTAAGGAACCCAATTGACATCCACCCTGTCTGTTTGTACAGTTGTATCGATTAAACAAAACACTTATTTGAGCTTGGTAAAACAGGATTCAAAATTTGATTTCTGCACACAATTACTGTAACCTGGCTGGCAACCGCTGTGAAAAGGCAATTTAATTACTCCATTTATCTCTACAAACAGACAAATCGATTAAGAAAGTCGGCCAATTAGAAACAAATCTTATAGACCACTATCAATCATAGAGGTCCTTACTTTTTTGCTTCTTTTTTAAAAACTCACCAACACCTCTGGTAATGAAACTCCTAACTGTAGCGAGGAAAATTCCTTTTATATTTATTCCCACCTGCAAAAAAATAATAAATAAAAACACTTTCCTCTGACAGTCTGAATTGCTGAATGAGCGAAAAGGGGAAATTTGAAGCCACTTTTAAAGCCACTCAAGACAGCCGTTTACTTTGCAACCTATATCAAATTCATTGACATAAAACTTTTCTTAACATTTTTTGCTAGGAATAGATTTAAAAAGACTTTTCCTCGCAACATTGAAGAGTTTCATTAGTTTTAAAGAAAGGATACAAATTATTTTAAAAATGTTTTTCAATCAACAACAAGTTTTTCCGAAATGCATCATAACACTAATTACTCCATAATCATGGTTGCTGTTGTGATTGCACTCTGAAAAAAGAAGAAAAGGCTTAAATTTTGACCAAAACATGGTCAAATCTACACCTAACCAACTTTGGTCAAAATTGAACAACAAATTTGACCACAATATGGTACATTTCGTCCATAATTGCCATTTTATGGTCAAATTTGATCATGTTTTGATCGCTTGACGATTTGACCAAAGTTGGTTTGGTGCAGAGTTGACTATGTTGTGGTCAAATTTGATCATTCCTTTTTTAGAGTGTGTGGTCCATTATGACGAATCCAACGTTTCTGATTGATCGAAATATTTACATAAAATCAGAGACAAACCAACCAATCACTATCACGGATCAACGTTACTATTATGTATCGGATTTATCGCGTCAAAGTAATATTTACGAGATTCCGTCTTTATTCTGTTAGTTGTTCACCAGATCACAGAAAGGTGGAGAGGGTGTGCAAAGAGGGCAGAAACGTCTCTACGAGGAGGGATGGGCATTTTCCCCACGAGAAGTTTTCTCCCACTTTCTCCCCATGAATAATGTGCCCGGAAAAGACTTGTCTCGTTTACTGTATTGAAATTTAAACAAAATGTGTGTGTGTGGGTGTGTGTGTGTGTGTGTGTGTGTGTGTGTGTGTGTGTGTGTGTGTGAGTGTTTGGGAGTAGAGGGTTGGGGCGTGACTTTCGATATCATCAAAATCCACATTTTTCTTTTGTTCTGATAAAGTGGAGATTATTCCCTCCCAAACCATTGTCTGCAATGCTTGGAATTTTGAGAAATAATTATCAAAAAAAGAACTTTCGATGACGTTCGTTCATAAATAAATGTTAGAAAATCTAAAGGATGTGCTGCTTCCTTGAGAAATTGTTAAAGCCTTTTGTCCTTTTGTTCATAACAAAGAATCACGAAACAAAATATTTGGAGGTCTGGAAGTGTGGATATTGATGACGAAATATTGGCAGCTTGTCAAACCAAAATAGCGCTGTCTATTTGTCTCTCACGCTCGTCTGGAACATATTTGTACTATGTGCAGGCCTGGGTGAACGTGTGAAGGAGGCAACATTAAAAGTTCAGAAATAAAACTTAAAATATTGTCGGAATTGCCCATTTACATCTTTTTCTTTAAATTGTGTATGTTTAATATGCAAAAAAAAACCAACTCATAAATAAACAGGCAAATGTGTCAATTTACTGTGTAAATCCTTGCTTTTTGATCATATTGCTTAGAGGGGAGAATGGGTTATTCCGAAAAAGAAAAAGAAAAAACCTGGTGGGGGAGGGGATAGGGGAGGGGATGGGGAGAGGGAAGGAGGGGGTAACTCCCATTTTCATAGTGCAGGCGTCTTTTTTCATCATTTTTATCATAGTGCAGGTGTCTTTTTTGCATCATTTTCGTTGTGCAGGTCCCCAAAAAGTGCTGTTTTTCTGTGTTAATTTTATAATACTGCTCCATTTTTACAATTTTTTTGCTGAATACTTGATGCTGCACGTTTCAAAATCGACCTCTTTCAAACTGCAGGTATTGAAATTGTATAATTTCATACTGCAGGTACCAACATATTTGCCATACTGCGGGGGAAAAATGTGTGGAAATATCAGGCATGCTCGGAGAAGAAAATCTGTTCATTTAAAAAAAACTAGTTTTAAGAAACACACTTACATAAGACTTTTAAGCGGACTTTTCGTTACAGGTACATGCATGATGCATCACCGGACCACACATTTTGTCATATGGGCAAGGTGTGCTTTAACCTCCCAAAGATTTGCAAATCATTGTTTTGTGTGTTAATTTATATGTATGATTAAAAACATGTTTAATTTCCGCCCCAAATCGTTTTTGCCCCTGCTACTAATATCTCTTGCTGCCGCCTATATATTACAGGAGCTCGGAGCAAGGAAGAACCCCCCCCTCCCCCACACCTCTTTTCCACATTGATATTCTTAAGTGAAATTCTCGGAAAATTTTCCCCCTCCCTCCACATTTTCGGTTGAATGATATTTTTGTAACTTTCATTGTTTTTGGTAATAACATTTTCCCACGACGGAGGTACGATGAAGCCCCCTTAAATCGAAAGTTGAGAATATGTTTATGATTGCATATCTGAATAATTTCGGGCAAATGTTTTATGAGAGTCATCTTAAATATATAAACGAATTTTGTCACGTAAATTCACACTTAGGTAACTCAATTACGAGCCTCCTTTATATAACTTGCTCAGTTCCCAAGCTTCAAATCAAGCATGATGAAATTATCTGCCCCCAAATTGCAAAAGATGAATAGAGTGACATTTTTGCTTCAATGTTGTGTGATTGAATTTTGTTTATCAAAATTGATGTATACATTGCGTCGAAGCCTTTATACAAAATGTAGCTACGTCTGACGTTTTATACTTGTTTTGTTTGCAAGTTATAGTATTGTAGTAGATATTACTCTCTTCTTTCGGCTAAAATCTTCAAGGTTTTCTTTGGGAAGTAAGTAGTGTTATGAGCAGAATCGCGTGAATAGAACAGACAGTCCTTAGAGGAATTTTGCATACATCTGTACATATAAGCCTATAGGCGTTTGAGAGTTATTTTGTTACACAGTCTCAATAATAAAGAATGTGTCGTTTGTTGATAATTTCCATAACCTTTACTTTTTTACAGACTGTCTTGTTTCGTATCATACCTATAGGCGCCTCATATTGTGCAGGGAGGCCAGCTCAACACTGGGAGGAAATGGAAATTAGGTTTTCCGTTTGAAGGTGCACTAAGCTATGTAAGTGGGTGAGAAAAGGACTCAGAAGGTTTTAATACGCGTTGAAACTGTCTTTTCAATTACATCTTAGCACATAATATATGATAATTGATAACTAACGAGGCCAGTATGGCACACGGCTCATCCTGCGTTTGAAAAAAAAAAGGTTGGAAAAGCTATCAACTGGAAAATGGACGTTTGTTTAAATTTCATGATGAAAATGAGACGTTGCTAGGAAGAAAAATAGCTTGGAAAGTGATTTTTTTCCATCTATTACAAACATGGTGACACATGAGTAATCGCGAAAGACTTCAGACATTTGAGAAGTTGGAGAGACATTCAGAAAGATGGAAAATATCAGTGGTGACACGTCATCATTTCCCAGAGAACCCCCTGTGGTTGTATCGCGACTCACGATATCGCTTAATCCGGCTTCTTCTACTCGGACTTCAAGTCAGTCATTGGCGTGCTTCAAATCAGTCATTACAACATACTTCAAATCAGTCATCGCATACTTCAAAAATACTTACTGAAACAAGCGAGGAACACTTAAATTTGTCCTTCTCAGGTCAAGGTGACGAGCCATTACCTCGTAACTCCCCTGTCGAGGCCGTTGTACCCCGAAGGGCTTTAGAGAGTATCAGCGAAGAGACGTACGATATCAGTAGTTTAAATTCTTTATTCATAGAAGAAACCATTGACTCGAATTCAGTTATATCAACATTCCCTGAAAATCATGCGAAAAATGGGAGAGAAAATAAGAATATTAATCATTTACGACCGTTTGATAATGAAGACCAGGAGAAAACTAGCATTAGTTCTGCCCACGCTGGAATTGAGATAATGAATGACAGGAGACAACACATCATTTCAACCCCATCAAACTTAACATCAAATATAATTTATCATAATGTAATTGCTCATGAAAATGTTAATTACGTCGATTCTCTTTTTTCGCCGGGTAGTACAACTTTGAAAATAATACCCGTAGCGGGCCCGTCCGGATTTCACGCAATCGACTGTCGAGCCGCTGTATGTCCCGATAAAACAAACATTGTCGGATTTGCGTCGCCACAAAGAAATGTTGGTTTTAAGTACTTTGGTGATGTCACTCAACCCGTGCGAGATAACACCACAGAAAACACTTCATCCAAACAAGGCATTCATTCGCAAGTGAGAAGGAAGGATAACGCAAGTGTTACCGAGGATTACCTGGAACTAGAAAGGAACAACTCGCGACGGACCGTATCCATTTTTATGCCACAACCGTTTGTGAATGTGAATTCGGGAGATAATCACGATATTGTTGTGGATGGATTTAATTCTGATCAGGCAACAACACAAGTGAATCTTCGTTGGAATGGAAGCAATGAAGTGAAGAAGATAAGTGATAACGGTGCATCTTCATGGGGGACATACCGTAACGATAGGCCTATGGATCCACACACGAAGGAAATCGGTCAAGCAAAGCAGGCAGATCTTACAGTGGAATCGGAAAACGGTGAAGAAAGTAGTGATGGATTTAACGAAGGGAGAGTTTTCAGGCCAATAAGGCCAACAGCTGTCTCGTCTGTTACGAGTTTATCTGTTCCTGGTGAATCGCCATCACTATCAAGCAGTGCACCTTCAACACCTTGTTTTCAAAAATCATTTGGTTTTTATTCTGAGGTAGGGAGTCTAAATGAGGCTTTTAGATCTCGTACGTCATCATACGACATACAGATGCGACTTTGTAGAGAACAACAACAACATGCACAAACGAATGCTGGTGTTTTCAGAGGTGCTTTCAAACCTACTTTCAACTCTAATTTTCGTAGTACCCACTCAAAGTCTGTGCCAGGTCATGACAGAACGTTTGGCAGAGCAGTGGCTCTATCACCAGTATCCCCTCTAAAGCCTCTTGGGGTCACTAAACTTGCCAAAGTGTCGAAAAAGTCATTACATTCGTTTGACGAGCTCAGTCCTTATAGCTCGCCATCTACCAGCAGGCGGTCTAGTATCTCTAGCCAAGATATGTCAGACGCAAATGAAGTGAAGATATCAGTTGCAAAGGAATCCAATACTAGCAGTGATGCAGGACACAGCAGTGCTAAAGCCAGTGCCACTCAAAGGAAAAGTGCAGAAGCCTATAGGCAACATTCGTTAGAGAATGAGGTGAGGAACAATACCATGGAGGTAAGTGAGAACAAAGATGAGAGGGGGCCAGATGTTGGACTGAGGTTGACTGAAGGTTTGCGGACCGATTACAGCCACTTAAGGTTAAGAACAAAGGTCTCCCCATTAGGCTCGAGAACTATCGGAAAGTCACTCGTAACTAGTGCACCTTCTTCTCCTGTAAGAACATTGCAGGATTTAACATCAAAAATGAAAGATTTTCATTTTAACAAATTATCCCCTGACTCACGACCTTTTTCGCCCATGTCAGAGCCTGCTGAAGATCAGGGATGTGTAGTTGATTTTCCTGATGATGAACTGGAAATTGCTCAGTCGCAAACTTTACCGCGGAATTTTCATAGACGGAGTAGATCCAAAACTGCTCCTACAATGAATATGAAAGATTTACAGATAAACCAAAGTGTTACAGATAAACCAAGGCTACTTAAAGCATCACTTCAGCCCATTAATATGAGACAGAAAGAGGATATGGATCTTAAGGTCAAAGGTCAATGTGGGCCTGATTCTCCCCTATCAGAAGGGTCCATTACACCGACTAACAAGAGGAAGAAAAAATTTGGCTTTCCTGGGCAGCCCTCATCGGATTCAAGTGGCAGTAATGGTGATTTAAACGGTAGATCGAGGAGTGATCCTACGCAAGATCGAAACAGACCCTCGGGGGATGTTGGAGGGTCAGTGTTTTCTTCTTTGAACGGATCCCAAAAAGTTGCCAGTCAGACGAGCATTGTGAGCGCTGAAAGTGCACTTTCCTTATCAAGCGTCAATACCTCTTTCAGTGACCCTGTTGCCGAGGAAACCTACGTGCAAGTGTATCAGGAAATGCTTAAACAACCTGGGGGTCCAATCAATGCAAATATGGATAGGGAGGAAAATAGCGGGAAAATTTCTCAATTGAAGAAGAAATCTTTAACGTGGCCAAATGGGGACAAGACCCAAAGTGAGCTGGGGGATTATTGCCCATCAAAATTGGCATGGGCTGCTAGTGCACCTGTAGTATCAGAGCAAGAGAAGCATTTACAAAAAGACGCAGATCGAGATTCTCTCCTCAGTAATAATTCAAAATCAGATGTGGATTTATCGTCCTCTGAAGGATTAGCTTTCAATGAAAAATCAGCTTCTAGCAAACACAGAGGATTTACAAAAACTACGCATGGAAATGATTCTAAACACCACCGGAGTGTTAGCGAACCAGTACCGATGGACTTAAGTTCGTCAGACGCAGACTCTAGTACAGAGCAATCTCTTCCCACTTTAACCGTTACAAAGTCTGAGGTTGTTTCTCGAAAAGATCGCAAAAAGCCAATTTTGTCTGTGGGACCACCAACAAAATTTTTGCAGCCTGATGCGGTCTTAATGAATTCTGGTTCATCTCCAGATCTGAGTTTGCATGAAAATTCTGTTTCACGATTTGGGAGTACTTTGCCACCAGGGTCAAGCGCCACCTTACCACGGGTAACGTCATGCAAAGGGGACTTATCCTACACAGCCAAGAAAAAGAAGAAACAAGAGGTATGTTGTTTGTTCAATGTATTGATTGATTATTTGATAAAATTCTAGTATAGTGGTACAATTTTGGCAAAATGTGTTTCTTGTAAAAAACCTTTATTTATATATATATATCCTTATATATATATCCTTATATATATATATATCCTTATATATGTATATATCCTTAAGATATTTAATTTAAAAAAAAAAGATAATTGAAAATTTTTTGTTTAATTTTTGTGTAAAAAAAGAAATTTAAGTCCAAGAATACAATTTTAAATTAATTGAAATTAGTAAACTTAAAAACGCATAGATAGTAAGCTTCACTAAACTCTATAGCATTTTACTGCTATACTAGTAGTTTTCCATTTTAAATTGGCATTATGAAAACAGTGGCATAGACAGGCCGGGGGATGGGGGAGTGGGCCCTGTGGGCCACTATGGTATAACAGTATTTACGGGCCCATTAGAACAGGATAGGGGGAGACGTATGGGTGAGTCATACAACTGACAAGTGCATTATATGCAACCACTGACTGAAAATAGCATCTCAGCCTGATAGACTTAGTCTTTGAATGTTGGAAATAGCAGGTGTAGTTTTCAAATTATGAGTAATCCAAATTTGTTTTTTTAGTATATTAAAAAAAAATGTGATGTATGAACAGAAAAACACCTAAAAATATTTTTTTTTGTGCATTTTTCATAGAGATTAACAAATGTATTGTATACTGCTGTACTGAAAGCATGATTTTCTCAAAACAAATCGTGGAGATTATCATGATTTCTGAATTCACATGTAGCAGTGAGTTGTTATCCTCGGAAGAAAATTGAAGCATTTATTTACAGTAAGAGAAATTCTCGATGCCTATGTCTGGCTCATGTTCTTACCAAAAATGTGTCGAGTATGTAAATACATATTTGACTCCATTTGGGGAAATGTCAATTCTGGACTGATACTCGAATCGAGTGTTCTTTATGAAGACAAACCCCTCTTCACATGAAGTAGGTTCCCTTGGCTCACACACTTAACAAAACATGATCCCTTGACATAACAAATTATCAACATGGCTGAGGTTTTAACCCTTTTATCTAGCATTACACCCGTGACATAATTGTCAAAAAAGGGTCTCAAGTACAGCTACAAAAAGCGTTCTTATTAGGCAATTTGGACAAAATAGATATAATCAGGCAAAATAAGACAGCGAGGGGAAAATCCCCCTAAAGCATGGCAACTTTCAAATGCAGAAAAATGTTCTTAGTCTGGCAAAACACTGAACATTGTCCCCTAAAAAAGTTGGTTCTGTACACATACAGTCAGTAGCATAGACTTTATTCCAGGGAGGCAAGTAGGGCTGAATTAATAATCATATGCCTGGAGACTTAAATTCTAGCCTATTTTTCAGGTTTTCTGTGTGCAAAAAGCATGTAATAAGGAAATAAAAATGAGCTTATTTTCCAAATTTCCAACTGGAGTAGGAGGATGGGGGCAATTGTTCCCTTATTGCCCCCATATTAATGACTATTAATGATGCCACTGCATACAGTATTGAATGGGTTCTTTAAATTAAGATGCTTTTGAAAACGTGCTCTTCTTGTAAACTTGTAGTCATATATGTCTTTAAACATGAGCCGGTCGAAAAGACATTTCCAATTTTCAAACCTACAGGTGCACATTACCAAGCCCAGCATGTTGATTCAATACCGATAAGAAACCTCTATCTTTAGTTTCACGATGTTGACAGTATAACACATGCAAATATCAAGCCTGTAAACTGTGAGATTTTGTAATTCTTTGAATTGTTGATCATTAAAAGATCAGGACTAAAAGAATACCACCAATGCAAGGTAATTAAGATGGTCATCAAAACAAAAATAAAAGAGACATTGACATGGAAAAAAGGCAGTCATGTCACAGCTCACCTTATTCTAAAGAGGAACAGAGTTATTTTTAGGCTCCCAGGATGCTATTAAATTCTATAAATAGGCAGATAATTGTTGGACCTTGTAATTGTATTAATAGGTTCCCTGTTGTGGGTTGCAAGAGGATAATAATGTTGAATTCAGGGAGGATTGAAATGTTAGAGTGACTTTAGCTCCTGTGTGCAATTAAGTGTGATGACAACATATTATGCCAGTAGCTTTCCCTGTCTGTCAGAATTGACTTTTTTGTCAGCATAATAGTTAACAGTCATTTTGTTTTCCTTTGGTTGTGGGATTAGTTTTGGCCTTCACAGATTTTGAGCGGTTAGGATATTAAAGGGTTTCTGTCTCAAACCACAAAAAAAACACTTTTAACTGAGTTTATGTATAGTAAAAAAATGCGAATGTGTGTTAACGCGACCTTGCTATTCATTGGTTAATCTTTAAAATCAGTTTTGGCATTACATATGGTGGCTTGCTTCTCTTTTCAGAATGAAGTGTATTCCATTTGACAATGTAAATAGGTGTAGGAGGGAGGCAGGTTGTAGTGTTGCCCCTAAATTGTATATATTCACTATAAACAACATTTGTTGCAGGTTATGCTTGGGCTCCTGTCAGTAAGATTACAATTTTTCACAATTTTTTTTTGCTGAGACGAAATCCGCTGTGGTGGATTGAGGTTGTATTGTCTTTAATTCTTGAAAATGGAGAGGGGGAAGGAGGGGGTCAAAGTCATGCTTAGATACATGAGATCATCATACAAAAGATATCAATCTGGAGAAAAGTGGGGTGGGGACTTCCACCTGTGATTATATCAGCCTAGGATATGTGAACCATTGAAGGTAAAAAGGAACAGCAAAATAATACCTATATGCATCATTTAACACAGTCCTATTAGTATTCAGTTTTGTACAAGTAGAATTAAGCAACAATAGATATAATGCTTTGAAATTGATCAAAAATCATAAAAATAGCAAATAATTCCAATCAAAATTGGCGATTGGCCATTTTATAACTTATTCAATTTTTAATATGCAAATTTGTGGTAATTATGAGCATGCACATCTTTGTACTTTGGTATGTATATCCATTTGTTAATAGGGGCAGTGGTGTTTAAATGTTTCACATTTATGTAAACGGAAGCTTGTTTGAACGTTTACATATTTTATCTTCCACCATTATATTACATCAGAAAATATTAAAAAAGATATTGCAAAATTCTTAATAATCAGTCCTTCTAACTTGGGATATTCCAAATGACCCATATACTGACAGCAGTGACAGCACCAGGATTGTGTTTATGGGGGGGGTGGGGCAAGAGAGGGGTAATTTTATCTACTTTATCTCATGGTGGGGGGGGGGTGGGGTAGAAAATGCCTATAAATCAGACAAATTATGACACTTTACAAAATGTTGTAATGGAGGGGGGAAAAGCAATCTTGTCCCCCCATGTCCCCTGTAGCGCTCCACTGCATATAAGAAATTAGACATGTCAGTTCAATTCCATCTTAAGTTTGTAGAAACACTTCGGCAAGAGTTGTAATTGTTTCTCTCATTGTTTTACGACTGAATGACTCGTAATCTAATAAACACAGCTAATCCTTTAACCCATTTCTTCATTTTCAAAATCTTGTCTGTATGTAATTGCCCTCATCAGTTTCCAATTGCCCTAATCAATTTCCAATTGCCCTAATCAATTTCCAATTGAGTAGATCAATTATTTAATTATGTCATCAAAGAGACTAATTCAAAAAGCTGGAAAGTGAAGTTTAATTCTCATTAGCTGTAATTGAAATACTTTTGTTATGTGTTCAGCCATATCTTACCACCCCCCAGTCTGGATGAAATTGATTAAAGATTTGGTTTTAATCCTTTCCGAAGGTCAGATTTAATTCCTTTTTGGTAAAAGCACAGTGAAGTGTGTCCTGTATGATAGACTATACTATAAGTTCTTATTGAAACCTGTCTACATTCAACACTTTTTTGTATTAATTTATTTCTACAAAATGGAAGGTGATAATTGGACAGCATAAGTTATTTTTCTAGGTTTAAGGGATAGGTATCGTGTAAGTACAAAAAATGTCATCGATTTTATTTTTTATAGAAATTTTAAATGCACTTTCCTCTTAGTATAAATGGAATGTTGGATCATGGGTTGAGTCTCTTAATGTATTCATGAGGGTTTATAGTTAAGGATGGTGCAACAGATAAATATTCATGTAAACATATATTCTTTATTTAAAAAAAAAAACAATGATAAAAAAAAAATTAGGGGAAGGGTTGGGACTTTCCCCCTTGTTCCTATGCCGAGTGGCCCCTGTCTGTCAGCCATTTTGACACTTGATATTGTGGGTACAAGTATTGTACTTACTAGTGAAGGATCACCTGGACTACTACAAACCATTTAAATATTATAGAAATTTATGATTATTCATGCATTATAACATTTTATTAAATGGCCAAATAATTAGCGAAAATTTTCCATTAATCAAAATTGAAAATGAAAATTTTCCAAAATTGAAGGAAATTGCCTGGAAATTAGAAACTTTTATAAAAATCAAAGAAAAGTTCCCGGAAATTAAGGAAAGCCCTGAAAATTAAAGAAAATTTCAAAAAAATTGCAAAAATTTCCCAATAAAAAAAAAAAAAAACATGCCTGAGAATGAAGGAAATTTCCTGAAAATAAGGGCTATATTTTTTGACCCGCTTCAAAAAAATAAAAATAAATTGTTTATTTACAGATTCATTGCAATGTTTCCTTCGTAATAGGTTTTGAATCTGACAAAACTCACCTCACCCCCTCCAGCTTTGTAAGATGGTCCCGCACGGCCATGACCTACAGTAGAGGCAGCATTAGCTAGAATGTAAAACAGTAAATACAACTATATATTAAAAAGCAAAACAAAACATGAAAAAGTAAAACATTTCCATCAAAATTAGTCAGAAATCGACTATTTCACCACTTTTTAGGCCTTAAGTAAATAATGTACTGTAACAAATGTCTGTCAGTTGAATAATGCACTGTTTGTCAGTTCATACTAAAGCTGTAATGCTATGTCATTCCTTAAAACCTATACAGGAGACCTGAAATCACGTATATGTATCTTTAAACAGACTGGCATCCCATGGATCTTTAAAGTATTGCTTTACAACCACATGAACCTTGTGGAGGAGTTACGAAATTATGATCAAGTGGTTTCATTCAGTTTGAATTGGGGGAGTTTCTTTGAAGTTTGGCACGTGCAAAATGAGAGAATTCAGATCAGGCCCCACAGTGGAAGTTGTAACTAGATTGCATGCAATAGGTGTTCCAGTTGTTGTAGGAAATGGGTCATAGATTAGAAACATTCCTTCAGAAAGAATAGTGATTGTGGGGCCAGATTCTTTGATTAAATAGGTCAGGATTTTGTCCTCAAGCATAAATGCAGTTTAGGAATTTCTAGCGTATGGTTTGAAATGCTTGAAACTATAACGAAGTTGATCGGAAAAAGCTTCATTAATATACATTTCTCTAGAATGGCTGCAGTTTATTTTGTAGCAAATAAGTATTTTTTGTGTGTATAAATTCTATCCTGGTCTGTAAAGAATCTTACAAGGATGCTCCATAATGCCAGCATGTGTTTGTATTCCATATGCAAGCCGACAAATACACAAATAAATCATTCGTCAAATAGCACGATTTAGCTTTTGAAAAAGCAAAATCATTCAAAGGGAGGAGCATAAAGAGCAAAAACTGTCAATGCAAATCTAAAGCAATGGCCCTTTAACTCTACAGGGCTGTATGTAAAAGGTTTCCACTTGGTTTAAGCACAGCTCCATGTTTTTAAGGCTTCATTTCGATGCCTTTTTTCCTAGAAATTCATTCAAATTTAGAGAGCAATTGTGAAAACAAAATGATCTAGGATTACATCAGACTTCGACGCTTCGGACAGTATCCCGTTGCCTTCATTGGCACACTTTTTTCATATATATTGTACACAAAAAAATTAAAACTTGGATCAGCCCATAATGAATATCAGACTAAATGTACTTTTTGCAAAATATAAAGGATTGAATGGACTTCAGGACTTGAATCAACCAACATCAACAAGTATACCAGTGCGGCGGTTTCTTTTCAACATGGGAAGGGGGAGATGAACCCAGACAGTGGTGCAGCCAGCCATATAGGCTTTATATAAAAGCTTCATTTTTTAGGGGGGACTTTATGATATTCGTCCCCCAAACAAAAGTTTTGGGGAGACATTTCCCCCCCCCCTCATCCCCTCAGGATCACTGCCAATGGAAAATACCCATTACCCATTGTAGTACAAAAACCCTTGAATGGGGGCATTTATCATATCAGGGGGTAAACTAGGTGGTAAAAATTGCAATCCATTTGGGCAGCATGTCTCTATCTCACTCTTTCCATCCCCACCCTGGAGACATACCAAGTTCTAACTTAATAAATTATAATCTGAACATTTCCAAGCACTGACATGAAGGAAATCAAAATAAAGAATTACATAAAACATCTTGATCTATCTTAGTTTACATAAAAGAAAAATCCCTGGGTTTAATCAGCCATAACTCAATATGAAAACATGCCACTTTTAAAATGTACATCTTCTCGGATTTTTAGGCTATTTCACACAGGGAATAAAACAGAAGTTACACTTTGAGTATTTTTGTAGCTCAGTCCTCAGATACAATCTTCGTTATTAAAGTTACTTCCGTTTGGCAAGTCACTTTAATTGATATGCGAAACTGATTCCGAGGATGCTGGACCAATCACTTATCTCCTAGACCAATCAGTTATCTCCTCCGACACTGCCTGTCAAAAAGAGGAAGCCCCCTGAATAGCTTTCATAATTTAGAATGGGATGAGAATTCCAGGTATGCAGCCCAAGTCCCAAGCCAGTAGTACCTTGAATGAGATGATTAAGAGCGGCATGATGTCATATTTTAATGCCAGTTTTTCTCTGACAGTTCATCCTGGAAATAATTAAGAGAGAGATTTATTCTGTTTAGTTTATGAGTCGAGAATACTACTGTGTGTATGTAGAGAGGTGGCAACTCATTATATATGTATGCTTTCAGCAAAGTGTGAGTTACATGCAGTATGAATGAAAGATTCCTATCCAAAGAGTGTATGAGCTCGAGTCTAAGAGTAAAATTCATCAGGGAAAACAAAAAACAATAATTAAAATTGGATTTTAGTAAACAATTGATTAAAGGAGAACATGAAACCAAAATATTCAAGTTTGAATTTATAATAAAAGAGTTTAAAAGAAGTCAACATCAATAAACAAAAAGCTCAATATGAAAAATCATACATACATATACATACATACATATAAGGCATTTAGAAAGTGCCACTACATCAAGAATGCAGCACATGGGTGGGAATTACCCATCGAAAGTAGGTGGAAAATTCACAAAATGAAAATTTCCTATTGAAAGTGTGAGAAATCATAACATCACACCTAAGTACAAAAAATCACAATACAAAAGATATAAATATGGAAAAAGACCCCCACACCCTTGCCCCCTCTCTCCCATCCAATCAAATCCCACCTATGTGACTCAATTTTTGACCAATCCCCACCTGGAGTCAGCTTTATGATGAAAACATTGAATGATGTGCATTCATTAATCTAATGAATTTTATTCTGATGAAGAACACATTACTACAAAATATCCCAAAAATTCTATAAAGAAATATATATTAAATATTTTAATAGGGACCTCCATTTAAGAAAATAGCGCATGATCCTGGTTAAACTTTTTTTGGGTCAAAATTTTGATGATGTGTCAAAAATTAGGAAAAGTTTAACTCCAGGTTGCATACTTCTTTGTATAAGCCTCTTTATTACATAGTGCGATATATCCTTTTTTTCTGTCCTGGCCCTCAGGACGCGATAGGTCTAGTATTTAAACTCCATGCTCAAAACTATCATCTTTTACCTGAGAAATATATTTTAAATTTTATTAAATGAAGAGAATACAGACTTCAAATTAAGTGCTATTTGAGTTTGTATTTTAATGGTTACTATGCTACAATCAATTTCAGCAATGCTAAGTATAGCAATTTATGACGTTGTATTTATTCGTAAAAGTCATGTAAATTGGCAATGTTGAGGAATGTAGACGAAAACTTCCGGTGCCAATCCAATATTTTAATAGCCAGGTCTAAAAAGTGATATGAAGAATGGTATTATTTAGACATTTTTACTGTTTCAAAAACATAATAGAAACTATTTATTGCACCAAAATATGTTTTAAAGAGTCACAGAGATAGTGAAGGAGAATAATATTATTGGAAATTTAAAATGAACGAGGCTATTCTCACCGGATGTAGTGAGATAAACGCCTCACTCGGTAGCCTGTTGCAAGGCAATACTTGCAGTACTTGTGTAGCAGCCATGTAATAGCGTGTATGGTCAGAATGCACCAGGTGCGGTTCTGAAACTTAAAGAGCTAAGTTAACAGGTTAAGAAATTGTTAGCGTCCATCACGTACAGTACACACTGTAATCTTGCAACCTGTCAAATTTGGCGTGGTTAGAATTTATTTCAGGAGAATTCAAGTTGCAGATCGTCTTTATTTATTGTATCTATTCTATTTTATAATGAATAAATTAAAACCTACATAACTTTGTTCTCTTTCTTTAAGGGTCGTGTCTAGCTTTTCTTTTTTGAGGGGGCTTAAGCTCCCCCTCCCCCCAAAAAACAACAACACTGAATGTCATTTTTAGAGTAGGAAGACTTTGATGAAAGTGTGAAATTATTAACATAAATTTAAAGGAAAATGCATAAATTGTTGGGAATTTTGTTAGATTATTGCAATACTTCCCTGAGAATTTCTCGAATTGACAGCTTGCTTTACTGGAAAGTGAGGAATTTTCCTGGAAATTGAAGAAAATTTCACCAAAGAGCTTCAAGCTCTTTGATTTTATGAAAATGAAGGAAATTTCTAACGAAATGAAGGAGATTTCCCAAAAATTGACAAAGATTTCCTTAAACTTCATGAAAATCTCACAGAAGTTGAATAATGTTTTTTTGTTGTTTTGAGGGGAGGGGCTCTGATTATTTAGGGAGAGAAGCCCTGCCCCCTTAAGACACGCCACTGCTTTCTTTATTACTATTAATACAACAATATTAAATGCCATGACAGCCCTTTTTAAAGGGTGTTCTTGTATGTTGGGGTTTTTGACAACCAAAATTAGGATGACGTTGAAATTCATTATTGCGTTGAAAGACATCTTCTCAGTTTGCTAGCAAAGCCCTGGTGCTAGTGTGTAGACTTCAAGGAGAATAGAGCATGACAACTACATCCTCATAGTGCATGACAACTACATCCTCATAGTGCATGACAACTACATCCTCATAGTGCATGACAACTACATCCTCATAGTGCATGACAACTACATCCTCATAGTGCATGACAACTACATCCTCATAGTGCATGACAACTACATCCTCATAGTGCATGACAACTACATCCTCATAGCACATGACAACTACATCTTCATAGTGCATGACAACTACATCCTCATAGTGCATGACAACTACATCTTCATAGCGTATGACAACTACATCTTCATAGTGCATGACAACTACATCCTCATAGTGCATGACAACTACATCTTCATAGTGCGTGACAACTACATCCTCATAGTGCATGACAACTACATCCTCATAGTGCATGACAACTACATCCTCATAGTGGATGACAACTACATCCTCATAGTGCATGACAACTATATCCTCATAGTGCATGACAACTACATCCTCATAGTGCATGACAACTACATCCTCATAGTGCATGACAACTACATCTTCATAGCGCATGACAACTACATCCTTATAGTGCATGACAATTACTTTGTTTTCAGAGTATCAGTCCTTAAAGTAATTACAATTATTCAATATTAAGGGGACAAACTTTGTCTTCTTTTAACATAAAAAGTTCAATTTTGACTGTAAAATCAATTGACACTTCAAAGTCATGGTTGGGTACTCTTGAACCTCTTTAATCTTTTTCCATAGTCACTTGGAGGGCCTCCCAGGCTGGTATAAAAGATTTGCAAAGGGACGTCTTTCAAAGAATAGAGGTAGTGACACAAGGTTTGGTACTGATTTAAGCATTAAAAGGGAAGGCGGATATGGGTGAATGGCTGGCATCCTAGGAGGAACAGAAAACAATGAAATATAACCATTCAATCTCCGCTAGGTCAATGTACTTTTGTTCAATCATGCATTACAGACGCCAACTGTTTTCTTCAATTGACCAAACCATGGAGCTATTGCCAAACACAAGATTTAGGAAGTGCTTCAAGAAAATAATCCAATACATGGAATTGGAAAAAAAAAAAAACTAATGTCATTATAACACAAACACTTTGATTTTGTAAAATTTAAACAAACAAAAATATTATGAACAAGTGAAACTGCACAAACTGGGGTGGGGTTAATATTTGACACACTGGTGATTATCAAGAAAGTGCAGACTTTACGCTTGGGTTCTCATATCTTTTAAATGAAAGTGGGGGGAAGGTGAAGATTTTTTACAGATATTCCTGCCAGGGTTTGTACATGCATTGGCTTTATAGAAGAAGCCAAATTAGTTGAGACTTGTTCGGGCTCAAAAAAGAAAAGTTACTTGACTTTTTCTGAAATGTGGCTTTTTTTTTCAGACTTGTTCCAGGCCACATAGAATATTATTTGGAAAATTTGATATTGAATTTGAACATTTGGATATTAGGCTTATTAAAGGCTTCTTAAAGGCTTGTTAAAGGCTTGTTAAAGGCTTGCTAAAGGCTTGCTAAAGGCTTGCTTAAGGCTTGTTAAAGGCTTGTTAAAGGCTTGTTAAAGGCTTAAAGGCACCAGAAAGGAGACCTGTGCTTCACTAGCGCCGTCACATGGTTAAAGAAAGATATCATCCCAATAATATATTCAGAAGTGAACACCGCCGTGCAGGTAATGTCACCTTCGGTTTGTAATTTTCCTTATTGATTGCGAGAAATCTGTTATATTATCGAAACCACATGTTGGCACCTACTGTATTGATTTGACGGATGTGTGATTAATAACATCACAGTTTTCTCTCAATCAATCGGGAATAATAAAACTGTAAGCGACGTTACCAACTCGGCAGCATTTACTTTTAAATGCATTTATGGGGGGGATACTTTTCCTTTATAGTAACTGTTTAAATGGGGACTGGAAAGGGGGTATGTGATTTACTTGATTTCCGTCCAACAATTAGAAAGAAATACCTTCTTGTACTGGGTATCATCAAGTACCAAATTTTAGTACTTGTACTTACTCATTAAACATACCATAAAAACAACTACTTCCAAGTATTTTAAGTATTTTGACAATTCAATTCATGAATTTACTTTTTGCAGAGTTGGAAATAATATACAAAAAATTCCAACGGTCCTGAAGGAATGTGTCAAAAATCTTCCCACGAAAAATCGTGACAGAAATAATATTAAAGGGAGTAAATACATCGTTATATGCTGCCCTCTTTTGCAATTTAATGTACTTTTCATTGTTTCATGTCCCCCATGTAATCAAAATTACATGAGGGACATTTTTAAAGCACATATTTACCACATATACTGTTTGTTTACTCAAGAAATCTAAACAAAATTTATATATATATATATATATATATTTTGAATAAATGATTTTATTTTTTCTTCGATTTTTCTGTGGTTATAATTGCCAGAACAGTATACTTTTTCCAGCTCTGCCTAAATGTATATGCTATCAAGTGAAATGGTATTTCTTAATACCAGGTAAAACAAACTTAGAGTCAATAGAGGTGTAGGAAGGAGGAAGGGGGAGGGGGGAGGAGAAGAATTTCCAATTATCAGCAACGTTTGATGGAAACTTAATTTACCAGTGCAATAGTTCTGCTTGTAACCAAGAAATTTCATAGGCTCTCCTGAAAGGTTACAGCCTATTAAACCCTTATTCCTACGTCCCTGGTTGATTAACAAAAAGATATTAAAATCTTGATAAAATCTCAATTGTTGTATCTGTCAAGTTTGTCCATCATTGTTCTGGACTTGTTCAAGTACAGTCTTACATTGACTTGATTCCAATGTTCTGTATTTTTGTACTAAAGCTAGAAGTTTTAAGTGTTATTTAAAGTTGAAAAAAGTACTTGACTTTAAAACCTCAAAACAACATCTGCCAATCTATCAACACTTTTCCCTAAAAATAATTGTTGGAAGTTTTCAATTCCCTGCAAATTATCAGACTTCTGCTCAAGTTTCATTGAGCAGTTCATATTTCACTGGCTTTCCATGATAGAAATAGTTAAAATCACTCTCAGCAAATTTGGATTCTTAGGTGTTGGTGTTTGTCTCAGTTAATAACTCCATTTTAAGTTTTAGTTTGCGGAAAAGCAATATGAATAGTACAGCGTACAGTAGCTGGTAATTTAAGCTAAAATAGCCAAACTGTAGTCAAATCGGGATTGGTCATTGGTGGGTCAAGGGGATTATCTGGGAGGGGTAAAATGTACTAAAATATGATTATTTATATTTTTAAATGTTGATATGATTTTCAGGGAACAGGTGCAAAATATCATGTGGTCAGAACATCTTTAGTACATTATTTTTTACTTTCTTTTTATTTTCCATTTTAGCATAAAGTTGAGAAAAGGCCAGAATTAAGACATTTTACAACTAAACAAGCCTTTAACAAGGCTTTAACAAGCCTTTAACAAGCCTTTAACAAGCCTTTAGCAAGCCTTTAACAAGCCTTTAGCAAGCATTTAACAAACCTTTAACAAGCCTTTAACAAGCCTTTAACAAGCCTTAAGCAAGCCTTTTACAAGCCTTAAGCAAGCCTTTTACAAGCCTTTAGCAAGCATGTAACAGGCCTTTAACAAGCCTTTAGCAAGCCTTTAACAAGCCCTTAGCAAGCCTTTAACAAGCCTTTAACAAGCCTTTAGCAAGCCTTTAACAAGCCTTTAGCAAGCCTTTAACAAGCCTTTAGCAAGCCTTTATACACGCCTTTAACAAGCCTTTAACAAGCCTTTAGCAAGCCTTTAACAAGCCTTTATACACGCTTTTAACAAGCCTTTAACAAGCCTTTAGCAAGCATTTAACAAACCTTTAACAAGCCTTAAGCAAGCCTTTTACAAGCCTTTAGCAAGCATGTAACAGGCCTTTAACAAGCCTTTAGCAAGCCTTTAGCAAGCCTTTAACAAGCCCTTAGCAAGCCTTTAACAAGCCTTTAGCAAGCCTTTAACAAGCCTTTAGCAAGCCTTTAACAAGCCTTTAGCAAGCCTTTATACACGCCTTTAACAAGCCTTTAACAAGCCTTTAGCAAGCCTTTAACAAGCCTTTATACACGCTTTTAACAAGCCTTTAACAAGCCTTTAGCAAGCCTTTAGCAAGCCTTTAGCAAGCCTTTAGCAAGCATTTAACAAACCTTTAACAAGCCTTTAACAAGCCTTTAACAAGCCTTAAGCAAGCCTTTTACAAGCCTTAAGCAAGCCTTTTAGAAGCCTTTAGCAAGCATGTAACAGGCCTTTAACAAGCCTTTAGCAAGCCTTTAGCAAGCCTTTAACAAGCCCTTAGCAAGCCTTTAACAAGCCTTTAACAAGCCTTTAGCAAGCCTTTAACAAGCCTTTAGCAAGCCTTTAACAAGCCCTTAGCAAGCCTTTAACAAGCCTTTAACAAGCCTTTAGCAAGCCTTTAACAAGCCTTAAGCAAGCATTTAACAAACCTTTAACAAGCCTTTAACAAGCCTTTAACAAGCCTTAAGCAAGCCTTTTACAAGCCTTAAGCAAGCCTTTTACAAGCCTTTAGCAAGCATGTAACAGGCCTTTAACAAGCCTTTAGCAAGCCTTTAGCAAGCCCTTAGCAAGCCTTTAACAAGCCTTTAACAAGTCTTTAGCAAGCCTTTAGCAAGCCTTTATACACGCCTTTAACAAGCCTTTAGCAAGCCTTTATACACGCCTTTAACAAGCCTTTAACAAGCCTTTAGCAAGCCTTTAACAAGCCTTTATACACGCTTTTAACAAGCCTTTAACAAGCCTTTAGCAAGCCTTTAGCAAGCCTTTAGCAAGCCTTTAGCAAGCCTTTAGCAAGCCTTTAGCAAGCCTTTAACAAGCGTTTAATAAGCCTAATAACCAAATGTTCAAATTCAATATCAAATAGGCCAAATAATATTCTATGTGGCCTAGAACAAGTCTGAAAAAAAAGCCACATTCCAGAAAAAGTCAAGTCGCTTTTCTTTTTTGCGCCCGAACAAGTCTCAACTAATTTGGCTTCTTCTATAAAGCCAATGCATGTACAAACCCTGGCAGGAATATCTGTAAAAAAATCTTCACCTCCCCCCACTTTCATTTAAAAGATATGAGAACCCAAGCATGAAGTCTGCACTTTCTTGATAATCACCAGTGTGTCAAATATTAACCTCACCCCAGTTTGTGCAGTTTTACTTGTTCATAACATTTTTGTTTGTTTAAATTTCACAAAATCGAAAGACCCCAGGGAAAATGAACTTTTTGAAGAGTACATGCTTACAATCTTAAGGAAAGACTGACAAAAATACATTTTTTTGGCCTGAAGTTACACTAAGCTGCTGTATGTAATGTATTACATGTAAGTCAGTTTTGTACACTTACTTATATATAGTCAGTTTGATTAAATTCATGACATTTCTATGTCAATATTATCAACCAACCAGAAAACCAAAGTTTTTGAGGTTCCAACGCGGAATATGAATTTAAGTTTGAACTATTTTATAATAGATGTGATAACACAATAGGCTCAACTTTACAATGACAACCAAATGACTTTAATATAGGTACAGTATTACAAGAATGGAATTTCACAATCAATTAAAAATTAACCATTTTTATATTATTAACATGTATACACTTGCTAACAACATACCTATTTCAAATATGAAACAAAACAGACATGTGGTTGTTAAAATATGAGCATTTTAACATTAAGCCTTGCCTACTCATTAATATGCATGAAATCGCCACCAAAAACGACAAGGAACATCTGTGGACCAAGGGCTATTTGTGTACCACATATTATTTGAACTCCATGTATAGTTCTTGAGATACTGTGTTTACAAGCTCTTTTCAACAAAATAATGTTAAGCCCTGCCCAGTATGCATATTAATGAAATTCAACAGTTTTGTACCATTAACATGTCAGAATATGAGCAAATAGGTTTTAACAATGAACCCTGCCTATTCATCTCTTTAATATGCATGACATCACCACCAAAAACAATAGGGCACATCTGCGGACCATGGGCTATTTGTGTACCACATATAGACTGAATCCCATGTATAGGTCTTGAGATACTGTGTTTACAAGCTCTTTTTAACAAATTCATGTTAAGCCCCACCCACTATGCATAATAATGAAATTCAACATTTTTGTACCATGAACATGTAGACACTAGGTAACAAGATAATTACACTAAATATGAAACAAAACAGACTTATCAAACAGACTTATCAAAATATGAACATTTTATGATTTTAACATTAAGCCCTGCCTACTGATTAATATGCATGCCATCAACACCAAAAACAATAAAGCACATCTATGGACCATGTGCTATCCATGTACCTCATATGGAATGAATCCAGTGTATGGTTCTTGAGATATTGTGTTTACGAGTTAGCGTCACACACATACATACACGCACACATACACCCATACATGTAAACACCCCCATATGGGGAATGATGATTAAAACCCTTAAAACGGGGAAAACAGATAGAAAGGGTTCTAAGAACGAATCCAATTGCAGGATGAAAGTTGTAAGGGTATGTTATGAATAAATATGAACTCTGATTGTCGGATATCTCTTTATATCTCTCCTTGATTTCTCACGTGCAAATTGGAGAAACACACAAAACGGGGAACAATTTACAAATACACAATTATACACACAAAAGTGGGTAACACATACGCAAATATACACATACACGTTTATTTTTCGGAATAAGGGGGAACCCGTTTCTGACTTACCTAATGGAGAAAAGAATTATGACAATTGAGGTGCTCTTTGTTTGTGATTAATTTATCAGACTGCAAATTACATTTACAATTATATACCATTCCAAATATATCTGTGCGAGCTACTGAAAACATTTAATTCCTGGCAAATGGGGAACCTGTTTCTCACTATTCAATCGGGAATACACAGATTTTTGGTCAAATTGAAGAAATCAAGACAAATTTTTTACACAACATGACTTTTCACCGGAAATTGTGGACAAAATGGCTGAACAACACTGATGATATCAGTTTCATGAAAATAAGCTTTGGAAAATTCCCTGATTTCTGTGTATTGAATGGTGTGAAAAAACAGAATTTTTGTTTATTCCTTTTCATACTAAAAAGGTTGAAAAACTAAAGATCTGGAGAAGTGTCATAAATATATCAAAACTCACAGCAGGCCATATGAACATCCAAATGTCAATGCATTGGTAAGGCATGATTGCAGATTTGAGGTTTGTTTCCCCAATTTAGTTACCATGTTGCTATAGTGGGTGTGGCTTATTTCTTAACCCAGAGACATTCTCACCTGGGAAGTGGGGGGACATGAACTCTTATCCAAAAAGTGGAGGGGAGGGGGGAAGAGGCAAATTTCCCCCAGCATATATTGAATTTTTCAAATTGTGCTGGGAAGTATGTGGGGGCGGGGACATGTCTCCCCTGTCAGGAATCACATCCCTGTTATGTTGTCTTGTTTATAAGTTGAACATAAATGACCACTTGAAGAGGAATCTCATCTCAAGAAAATTACTTGCCCCATCACTCACTACTAAGTCTAATATGTGTCACATTACTTCCGCTGCTGTAATTGATTGACTTAACGGTGCATTGTTTAAATATTTTGACCAATCAGAAATGTTGGATTGTTATAGTTTTTTTTAATTTTCATGTTAACGCGACATCTGGCCTTTTAACTGTACATCTATTGCCTCTTTGATTTACAATGATGAAAACTATTATTAAAGTTTTTGAAAATATATACAAATATATACCTACTACTTATATATCCTATATACATGAAAGTCCTGTGTGTCTGTATCTTTCAGACATTTTCCTTTAAGTGACTATCTCATCAAAAATAACAAATTACTTCGCTGACTTTCAACAAAACCCCTACTATGAGTAAGGAATCTATGTAAGCGTCTGACACAGTTGTTAAATTCTTGTAATGGAAGCAATACAATCATCCGTTTACACCAAGTTTTCTTGACAATCACTTGTGAATTTTTCTCATCTCTGATGTTCTTGTAAAGGGTGGGAAACAAAATTCTATTGTTCGGGGATTTCTTCATTCTATTGTGGAATTCTCACTTGTGTATGGTCAGTCAGATTATAGCTCCATGGTCAGAGGTTAAAATCCTGTTTTTTCTCACCAGGAGTGTCTTACAGCTGTTATGTGCATCTAGGGAGCTGAAGATAGACACATACAGAGAGAGAGTGGAGGGCAACTCCCAGTTACAAACTCTCTAAAAAGTTCAGAATTGTTTTGTAATTCATTTAAAGAGTTTTCCCGTCTACTTTTAAACCAGAAAGGAAGAAATTGGGCTCCAGATCTTTAATGGAAGATCTTCAATCATTTGAAGAAGAAATCTCGTCTCAAGAAAATTGCTCGACCTGCCACCAATAAATGTGACAACGCCACTTTGTGGCAGTAAATGATTGTTTGATTGTCATGAACCAAGATCTTAAAGAGGCGATATCGTCATATGTGCACAATATTTAGAATTCCTTCAAATTTTTTGATTGGTTGAAATTTTGCTGCGCGATTCGTTGTCTCGTATTGCAAGGTATATACTTATTTAAAACCCTTGAAGGTCACTACACGAGATAGCCCAGATGGTTGCGGCGATCGCAAATAAAGTTTTTTTTTTTAATCATGTCGTGATTTCGAGCCCCGGTAGAATCGTTTATCTTCTTCTTTTTTTCTCTCAGTGATTTTCATTTGGTGGCTATCATTGTAGTATCATAATACTAAAATTTCACTTTTGCTTTCTGACAAAAAAGCATTGAAAAAAACAAATAAGTTTCTCGTCACAGTAACATAATGCGCTGTGTTTGTAATTCTGCACACACAATGTACATGCTAGTGTCTGGCTGTACTGTGTGGTACAAACAGACAGAGGATCGGATCTTGCCTCCACAACCGGAAGTGATGTCAAAATATAGTATCCCCCATTTTTACCGTATTTCACTGAGACGAGCCTCCCTCTTTAACGGCTATGAATGGACATGTAGCAATTTCTACATTGTTTTACAAGAGTTTTAAAATCAGAATAGATCATCAGTTTTAAGCTCAATTATTCGGAGAATAGAAGAGCTAGTCTACTACCCCTGGTGTCGGCGTTGGCGTCGGCATCCTGGTAGAGTTATGGTTAAAATTTTCATAACTTATGAATGGTGTACATTCATGTGTGACTTAGCATAGGGTAGAGGATTTTGCTTAAACAAATAATCATACAGTATATGTGAAGAGCATTGTTCACACTTTTTGGTGAGGCTTATTAATTATGTTATTTGCATAAAAATAAGCTTTGCTGCAAAATGTTTGACCTGAGATCAAAAATATTTGATCTAAAAAATATTTGACCTGAGATCAAAAAGACTTAGTAACTTCACATTTCTAGTTTTGTTATGATATTGACATGATATGAATAGGAATCAAAATTTTGTCTTGCGATGAATAAAGAAGCAAATAAAAGTTTCCTCGCTTCTAAAGAATTTTAAATTGGATTTAGAAAATATGAACAATAAGTGGAATGTAGGGTAGACAATAGCATGATGATAAAGTAGCTGAAGGAATCAATGAAGGTGGTATTTTTATGTGGGACAGGGTGGAATTTTATGTAGGGCAGGGTGGGGTGGGATGTGGGTCAGGATGTCTTGGCATGTTGGACAGGAGGGTGGGTTGGCATGTAGAACAGGGTGGGTTGGCATGTGAAACAGGTTGGGTTGGCATGTGGAACAGGGTGGGTTGGCATGTGGAACAGGGTGGGTTGGCATGTGGAACAGGGTGGGTTGGTATGTGGAACAGGGTGGGTCGACGTGTGGAACAGGGTGGAATGGCATGTGGTGGGGTGTCATCTGGATTTCAGTTGTGATGGCATGTGGGTCATGCAAGTGGTGGAATGACATACAGTATATATTTAGTGTGTTTTCAGGTGTGATTGCATGGAAGTATAGACATGGGATCACATTTGGGATAGGATGGAATGTGGGACAGTCTGAAATATGCATTATTAACAGTGAGGGCATTTGTACATTTCCAATGTCTAGTTTGTCATACATTAAGCAATATTGTTTTGCAGAATTTTGCTTTAATGTTATTGTACATTTATCCTTTAAGCTTGACTTTGCTTGACAAACATATTTTCTTAATTTGGAAGCTGTATTACAATCCAAGATGTAGTTCTGGGAATGTGTAGGGGTTGGGGAGGGTACAGGTTGGAAAGGCTTAATGGCATTCTTTCATTGACATTGGTAAATTAGGGTGTCTCCTTTCTTTGTTGTTCAATTGATAGAACTAAAAGAGGTGTTATAGTTATACAGACTGCTAGCTTTTACATGTTTTCTGAGTAACTGCATGGGTGAGATAACCTTGAGCTTTTTTGGGGGGTTCTAAAATATCTGGGAAAACTCAAAAGATATATCGAAGCTTGTAATAAAATGTTGTGAAAATTGATTAACAAAGCAAATGAAAATGTAGGTGCATCTTTCAAAGCTCAAGTAATTTGAAATCATCTCTACTTAATGTATGATTATATTTGACGTCTTATCTTTTTTTACCTGACTACTTTATTACCTTTGCCCACTAGGCTTCTTTATGTTACCAGGGAGAAGGGGGGGGGAAGGGGTTAGGGTCCTTTTTTCCTTTTATTTTCACAATTTCACTTTTCTATACATTTCCTTTGTGATTAATTATTCAATTTAACTTACAGTGGGCTTCTTGTAAAAGCTCTGGCTCTTAAGCCCTTTCACCATTTTCTCATAAATTGTTATGTGTTTTCATTATAAACATTGTAATATATGCATGAAAATGGAAAATAAATAAATCAAATCAAAATCAAATATGCCCCTACTACCCTAAATACTTCCTCAATAAACCCATTCTCTATGAATAGTCGAGCATACTGTCCTTCTGACAGTTCTTGTTGAATTAATGAAAAAAAAAAAACACTTAATTTTTTTTTATTTATGGCGGATCAAAGCTTGGTCACTTTTTAATTAATGCGAAATTGAGTGATGTATGGCTCAAAATCTTTGTTTAATTCTTTAACTTTCTTTCCTTACTTAATCTTGTTCACTGAACTTCCTGCTAGATTTTCATCGGAGGCATATGGAAAAGAATGGTCAGAATTTGCTGCACGACTTCAATGAATTATGGATAGACATTTACAAAAGAAAGGATTTACAAAAGAAAATACTAAGGTCACCCTGAAACACACCACACAATTTGTATATTGATCTCTGAGGTAATCAAAATGCTGTGAAATGGTCATGGCCAATTCTAAACCAATTTTGATTAAATTTTGGCTAATTTGAATGTTTTAGATAGATTTTGTAGCATTTTAGTGAATGTTAAACACTTTTTAAGGGATATTTTGATATTGTGAACTGAAAATTGGGTGAGAATTTCACTCCTGTAACTTATTATGGAGAAATCTGAATATTCGATGTGGCATTTATTCTCCATTTCTGGAGAGCAATAAAATCCCCCAACTGGGGCAGTGTAAAGAAGTACAAGGTCATCCATATTTATGTCATGCTGGTAATTTGACTTGTGGTGTCTACCTGATACTGGACTGTTAAACTTATTGATTGTTAAGATATTGATTAGTGGTGTGCTTCTGTGTGGTGATAATAATTTTTGTATCTATTGATAACGAACTGCCATAATGCTAAACTAGATCCATGTAGATTAAAAGGATTATAACAACAGTACCACTTCATCACGAACTCTGTTGAACCTTTTACGTGTCTCTGATTTAAGCCAATCGTCTTCTCCCTAATTCACAAGGTCAAACTATGACACATGGCTATGTTTAAGTGGGGGATAGGGATTAAAACAGCTGAGAAAGTATGTTCCCAATTTACTAATGGGCCAACTATGACACATAGCATGGTTGTTGGAAAGGGCATCTAGGGGACACAACACACAAGAAAGGGTCTGATTTGAGCCAATCATCTTCCTAATTTATTATGGCCAACTATGACACATGCCTATGATGGAGTGGGGAGGGGTGGCTTGCAGAGGAGGGGCATAGGGAATACTACATCTTAGGAAGTGTTAAGTTTTCATTTTGCAAAAAATGGTCAAATTGCCTATTTGTCAACACCATTTTTTCATGTTGCAACATGGTCCGTGGGAATGATAAAGATCCTTTTGTTAGCATCATTTTCTATGAAAAACAGCTTCTTTTTCAAAATAGTTTCCATTGTACAAATTACCATTATACTTCTTTTTCGGTACTTAAAAAATCTCTGTACCAGAATAGCTAACAAAATTCTTGTTTGCTATTCTGGTACATGGTTTATAAAGTAACAAACAAGGAGTTAAATGGTAATGTGAAGGCCTTATTCCAGTCCATTTTGACAACAAAAATCCATTTTGAAAATAGAAGCTGTTGAAATTTAAATGCCTAAATTTATTTAGAATCTCATGAGGATTTTTAAACAGAAACCTCTGTTGTTCCTGAATATTTCATCTTCTTTTGTTTTAATTTTCGTCCAGCCTGTTCTTGCTCCTAAATTTTGCTTTAAAAGCACCAGTTTACCTCATTTTTACTTACATCCTCACCATAAATATATGTTTTTAACAAAGCTTGCATCGCATCAAACTTCTTTCGCTGATTTTCACAATCAACTGACACTGAATGTAATCATCTGGCGATAATTGTTCTTGGCACAACTGAATGAGATTAACTGTAGCAAATCCAGAGGCGAACAATTTATTTCAAATGTGTTTGATGCCCATGGAACAATCAGTTCTCACAACTGTAAATTATAAGAGGCAAATCAAATAACTCATGCCAAATTTAATTGTCTTCTCTTTTGTTTATTTTAAAGATGTATCTCTCCATTAGTTTTAATGTTCAGATTCCTCTGACTGTAAGACAAGGGAACTGTTACTTTGACAAAGTAACAGCTCCCTGGTAAGACTGCAATTCAGCTATTGTAACAGGGAGGGGTGGCATATGGATGTGTCTGCAGGGAGGGGTGGCATGGATGGATGTCTGCAGGGCAGAGGGGGTGGCATATGATGTCTGTAGGGAGGGGGTGGCATATGGATGTCTGCAGGGATGGGGGTCTCATATGGATTTCTGCAGGGGGGGGTGGCATGTCTGCATGGATGTCTGCAGGGAGGGTGTTGGCATATGGATGTCTGCAGGGAGGGTGGTGGCATATGGATGTCTGCAGGGAGGGTGGTGGCATATGGATGTCTGCAGCAATGGGGGTGGCATATGGATGTCTGCAGGGATGGGGTATATGGATGTTTGCAGGAGGGGGTGGCATGGATGTCTGCAGGGGTGGTGATGGATGTCTGCATGATGTCTGCAGGAGGGTGGTGGCATATGGATGTCTACAGGGATGGGGGTGACATATGGATGTCTGCAGGGAGGGTGCGGCATATGGGTGTCTGCAGGGAGAGTGTTGGCATATGGATGTCTGCAGGGGAACTGAAGTATGTGTAATGGTTTCTTATATTTAATTATATATTCACTTGTTCTTTTGTCATGAAAAGCATGTTGAATTTCTGGTTAGGGGGCTAGGCTAATAGGGCCCTTTGTCCATATGGGAATGTTTTACCTCAAAACGCGCATAAGGAAAAAAATCGCGGAACTAGCTGTGACTTGTTATGGAAAACTATAAATAAACTTGGTAGGATTTGGATTGTACCATTATTATGTGGGCTGGTTTTAAGAACGAAATCATTTAAACAATAGTTAAATATGTTTAGTTTGCACGCAGTGGGTTGAGGAAGAAAAAATATGGATTTATTAACACAACATGAAAGGCCGTTAATGTGTGTATATTCATTGTACAAAAGTATAGTAAAAATCTTGGTTTCATAGATTTGAGAGTGTTTATGCGTAGCGTGGTCATAGCCAGGATTGTCACTCTTGATAATACCAGTGACTGTCAGAGGCTGAGATGGCATATGGAAGAGGGGCGGTACAGTATGAGGGAGAGGGTGGGATGGCATGTAGGAGAGGGTGGGATGGCTTGTCGCATGTAGGATGTAGGCCAAGTGGACTGGAACTTTGGACAACATTTTATTTAACAACTAGCCAGTTCCATTGAAATATCTTTGAAGCAAAACAAATTAAATGAAATTTAATGCACACACAAGTTCAGTTCAAAAGTTTGTTAGACAAGGCATTACTGATGAGAAACTTTTTTAAAATATTTTTCTTAAACAAATAAAAGTTTAATAAATAGCATAGTTCATAATTTTTGGTATCATAATCATGCAACCTAACGTTGTCGTTATTCCTCGCTCTTGCACTTCTTCGTTCATGATTGTTGTCCATATTATATCAGCCAAATAATGTTTAATTTCTGATAAATACAGTCATATAATAAGAAATATATCTCATTGTAACAAAATATACAAGAAAACTGTTGAAAAATGGAAGAAAATCAGACAAAATCAGACATTGGAAAACCTTATTCACCTCTTCACAGCATGTTTACAATACACAAACAACAGAAAACCCTCTGTGCACAATAGTACAGTCCATGCAGCTTGGGCATGCTAAGATTGCATCAGAATTAAAATAAAGGGATACATAAGTGGACGCGAAAATGTTTTCTCTCATCGATTTCTATTTGTTGAAAAGTACGGGCCTTTTTTTGCACCAATCACGTTAAATTTTGTATATATGGTAAATAGATATATGTTAATTGTCAGGCCGTATGAAATGGACTCCCAAATACTTTCATTCTTAAGTTACAAAGGTCAAAGCGGTGATAACCTTGTGATTTTGCTTGCGCTTTCATTAAAAAACAAGAAAAAACACTTTTTATAGTTTACAAAGTACAGTACTTCTTTTGGAAATATTTAAATAAAAATGGTCTCAAAATAGTTATATGTGTAATTTTTTAGAGCGTTTTGCACAGTTAAGGAGATTATCGCAAGCGTTTGAACCAAACTTTCCCAGCATTGTCAGCATTTACAGGGAGCCCAGGATTGAGATTGGGGGGTCAGGACCAATGCATGCAGTGAATTTTTTAACATACTGTACTAACTGGGCAACCATTTGGTCACCTCTCCTAAATGGTTGCTTATTGAGAAATTTTGGTCGCCCATTGAACAAATTTCTGATGCACTGGACGACCAGGATTTTCACCTTGATTTAACTGTAAGAGATATTTTCCCCTTTACAACCAATCTTTTTTTTTTATGTCTCTTTAATCATACAGCATTTATCATTCATTGTTACTACTCCTAGTGATATACTTATTCATTCATGCAAATGATCTCCTTTCTCACTTTTATACCTTATTTGGATTACAAGTATGTCTCTTGCTATGTGTGCTATTAGTCATGATTCATAGAAACATACTTGTGGGTGAACTCTTAATTATTTCACTGCCATGTCCATTCCTCACTTTCTCACTTTTGTAATGTTTTCCACTTGGTTTTTATAATGTGGTAATGTTTTCACTTGGTTTTCTGAATCTGTTAAGTTTGGTTTTATCTGTTTGTGATTTTGAGTCGCAAACATGATTTAAAGGTTTACATTTGTTTTGTGTTCGCTGTTTTGATTAAGTGTAACATTCCATGTAGCTCCCTACCCTAAATCCTCTACTCCATCTTGACAGTGTGAAGTCTGTGAAGGGACCTATAGAAAATGGGTGTTCCCATGATACAGTCATAGAATAAGTTTTTACAACAACAACATCAAATGAAAAAAAGTATATGATGTTACGTCAGACTTAATATCGCCTTTCATTTGGAAGGCGCTTAAATTTACATGTTCCTTCGCGCCTCCCATTAACTGCCCTAGGGGTGATTGTGGTCGCCCACTAAAATTTCCTTAAATTTTTTACTGAATGTATGGCAAATGTTTATTGGATCACATGAAGAGGTAAAGGCCTATTGAAAATGAGCGCTATTGTGTCAGGGGCCCTGAATTAGGATTGAAATCATTATCTTACTGTTTTAACATCGAAAAAGAAAATCAAATTCATCTTTGAAATAAAATGTTGAAAATAAGTTCATTATAGTACTTCAAAGAAATATAGTGAAACTTATTTTCTGAAAATCTATTGAAAACAATAACAAGAGGAATGTATCCCTCCAACCTCCCTCCATCTTCTGTTAAAAATGAACCACTTTCACCTGTAAAGACAAATTGATCTGTTTGACATGTGGGGTTACAGTAATATCAGTTATTGAGTCCATCAGTATGTTAGATTGTACAATAGTGTAGTGGAAATTTAACCCACTCATAGATATGGGTGACATGACATCACCATAAGCATAGGTGAGATTAATACACACACACACACACACACACACATACACACACACATTTTCCCAAATTTAAATATTTTGTATCGTTTTTACTTAGGTTAAGTGAATTTGATTTTGTGATATTTCCTTCTGCCACCATTTTTGATTGACAAATTCTCTCCTGCTCATGGATGAAAAATGGCTGCTTTCCACATTAACGGGTCAACCCCTGACTATTATTAAGATTGGAAGTGAATTTTTTTTTTTTTTTTGCCTCTTGCACTCACTGTACATGAAACCTGTCCTAGTCTAGAAGTATTGTATACTGGATTTTATGCACATGTTGTATCATGTATTGTGCCCAGGACCCCTCCTGACTCCAGGCTTTTGTTTGTATGTTACATTCTAAAAAACCCCAAAAACAGAGGAGGACAAAAAAAGAAACTTTAGCTAATTAGTAATATGTAATACTGATTACTCAATCAGTATATAAGAGCAATTTACCCAAACTTCAGTATGACAACATAAAATATACAGACATGCATTTGATATTAAGTTATCTTAATCCTGATCATTGAAGGTGTTCACGTGCAATGGATTTCACACATTTTAAAAGGTCTCATTACATTAACCCAGTTGTAACAACTTTTATTATTGATTCTTTTGCGTATAAATGAGAGTGACTGGCAGCCATTTGATTAATTGCCTTAATAATGAAAACACCTTTTCGTTATGAATAAATGGTCTCTCGGAAGTTGAAATATAAAAGAATAAAAAGTGCAAAGACTTGTTGTAGTAGAGATGACAGACAACCGACAGATAGGATGTCATGCATATTCATAACTTTATTATACTGTTTTTGACCTTACTAAGCCAGTCAGGAGAGAGGATGGATCAGGGGGATATATGGGGTGTCAGTAGTAGTGTCACCAGTTTCTTAGATTAGGGGTATACTATTGTTGAGAAGCAAATTTTGTAAATGAAGAGCGAAATATGTCATTGCCTCTATAAAATCAAAACTTTTTCTGAGGGGGGAGGGGGGATTATATGATGATGTGTTTCCCATGGCTACAGGTATACACAGGAATGAAATAAATGTGAGAGCATGTATACCTACTTGTACTAAGGTATTAAAGGGGGCAGGGATGTGGGAGGGAGATATGTTGCACAGGAAAATTTAGAGAGCGAGTATGTGTTCCCTATAGTGCAGCGATGATTAATAGGTGGCCCGCGGGCCTAATCTTGCCCACCAGACAATCCAATCTGGCCTGCGAACAATAGTCATAGTGGAAAAATTATATAGTACAACCCGATCATTCTGAATGAGATCAATAAAAATTGCAAAATCCTTGTCATTTTTTTGTTTTTCCAAGGCAAATCAGGCACTAGAACATCAGGGCTTATCAAATAAAATGTTATGTTATCTTTAGTTCCGCTATAAAATGAGCAGACTGGCGGCTTGTAAAAAAAAAGGCAAAAAAAGAATCACAGACATCTGGCGTACAGTACATCCTTATTACGCGTGCTCTCAGCTTGTTTGTATTCAGGGATTGTTTTTACATGTTTTGTTTGTCATGTGATGCTGGTTTTGGCTCACGATTGGCCCGTGGCATGAGGCTGTTGTCAAATGGTGGCCCTTTAATAGGAACAAACTTAATTAAGAAACCGTGCTATAGTGACTTTATTGAAGGGTGTGTAGTGACCTTTCTAGCTCAAGAATAAGTGCACAACCCTCTTGTTTTGGAATTAATTTGTGTATAAATTTGAGTCATCCTACCCACCGGCAGAGTAACTAGAACTGATGGTGTTCAGAACTTAAGCATACATTACGTCAGACTAAGGCAAAAAGAAACTGGATAAATCCGCATGCCAGACAAACAGACAGTAATGGATCCACTGCTTTATGTAAACATGCATGTAACAGATTAAATCGAAATTTTACTTTATTTCTCGATTCTCCCTGAAAAGGATCAATCTGACCTATGCTTTTTATTTGTAACTGTCAATCACCCATAGAGCTTGTTCCGTCTTCTTTAGTGATGATATGTTTACCAACAACGTAAGAAGATCACCAGATTTATTTTTTATCCTAATCATCCATCAATCAAACTGGTTCTGAAGTGGGAAATTGAAAAGGACCCGTTGAAGAGTCTTCATGGTGGAACAACATGGAAGGGGTTGTCCTAGCTATTATTCCGTTAATAACCAAACTCTTCTAGTCGTGGGAATAATTGTTTAGGATTTGTCCTTGTTCTCGGGTGAAGTAAATTCACATCTCAATATCTTGTTTTTGATGAATCTTTTTTGTGTTTCTCTTGATGACATTGTATATTCAGCTCCTTTCTTGGAGATTATTGGAAATCAGTGTTTGATTATTTCCTCCTTTCCTCAACCATTGAACTGTTTTCTTTGTTGTTTGAAGGGGGTGAATATTGTTCAAGCCTGAGGGGACATGACAGTAATTTTCAATGAACATTAATGTCAGTCTCACATACTTCTATTGCTGTATACAGGTAGTCATGTCTCTTTCAGGCACAATGTGTTTACCTTTGCTTTTTAGACTCAGCCTGCATTTACAACTTTTTTGCTTTGAAGAAATTGCTGGAGGAACAGAAATATTTTAATCCTCTAAGAAAATTATTGAGGGAGGGGGAGGGTCAGTGGTGTGCCATGCTACCTATATCTTAATTCATGACTGGACTTCTCCTCCAAAGAGTGGGGAGATGGTGACAAAAGTAGTTGGATGGAAGCTGGAGCAATTCGGAACTTTGGAGGAAATGACGGAAAATGGACTACAAGAATTATTGTAGTCTTACAATATTCATAACGTCATATTTTATTGAAATATTTCTTACAATTTGATGGCTTATACCCATTTGGATTTGCATGGGCCCCGAACAGTATTTCAAGTGGAGGCGGAGGCATGCATGTTTGAAACAACTTGATCTGAAAGACAGAAATGCAAAGTTAAGGAATTCTCCACAACTCATGATTTGCCAGCAGAATATAGTGTTAAAGAGTCTTTTGATGAAACTGTGATATACTATCATCTGAAGAAAATTTGGAAAATTGTTACAAAAGTTGAATTATTTTTCAATGATATACCCAAACCATTATTTTAAAAAAGTGGGTGAAGTCAATCAATTCTTACTATTTGCTTGGATACTTGTTTGTTGAAAAGCACTCTTCCTAGAATTTCATGCACACATTCCAATAGATAGACCTGACTAAATGAGTAATGGATTCCTTTGCCTTTAAGAACAGCAGTTAACAGTGTAAACGGAGGTTGTTTGCTGTTTTTCAGTTGCGACTTTTCCTTGCAGGGTTTTGATAAGAGTGGGATATGCTGCCAGTGTTTACAGGAGGACAGAAAATTCATTCAATAATTTGACCCAAAGGGTTGCAGGGATTGATTTAGATCAAATTGTTTCGTGGAAGAAAAACACTCATTTTGTTGAGCTACAGTAGATTGTACAAAATAGTTTTTTCTTGATCTGACTTCAGAATGAAAAAATTACACAATGTACCAGTATGACAATCCAGATATGCTTTTTATGGTGATGTCGATGATGGCAAGACTGGAGTGAGGTTTTCAAGTTTCTGCCAAAACATGAAATTGAGGAATATATACCTACTTAGTATTCTATGTTACAAACTTCAATGTATTTGGTTTTAGGATAGTTGATCTGATCTCTCAATAACTTCTGAAGTTCCGAACATATTTTTCCATACATTTTTACCTCCCTGGTTGAGGGATGAGAGATGATGTGTCAGTATGGCAATCCATATGTGTCGTACATGGATGTCATTTAGGGACATTTGGTGATACCGAGACTCGACATTAATTATTTCAAGAATGAGGTATTTTAGTGTCTGCCAGGTAGGACATGAAGTTGAGGAATAAATCTTATTAGCATTTTTTTATTACAAAGTTTACCTCAATGTATTTTGGTTAATAAAATTGGCTGGCTGATCTGATCTATTAATAAGTTACAAACATGTTTTTCCATACAAAATTAGCTCTCACGTCCAGGGACATAGCCAAAAATGTGAAAAGCAGAGAGGAAGGGGGAAGGTAAAGTTCTCAAGAAATAATTAAGTGCTTTTAGCAGTGGTGTAGTCTGCCTTTTTGATTGGTGGGGGTGGAGGTATGGGGGTCATAGAATAGAAAAAAAAGATGGTGATGGCAAATGTTTCCCAACATTGTGTCAATTTAACCTTTAAACTGTTCGGAGGCTAATTGTTACTGAAGTCTCTGAAGTGCTAAACAAAATAAGCAGCCTCAAAATTTGCATCTTTTAGCCAACTTTTTACCTTTTGGGAGGCGTTTGGGGGGGGGGGAGGGGAAAACGATCTGGCCCATTGGACCTCCCTGGCTACACCCATGTAAATTTAGTCTATAAGGCCTAAGAAGTCAGCAGTTTCAATACGGGTTACGAGGGGGTGCAATGTTCAATGTTACGATGGACATATGGACATCTACACGCTGGGAAGGGGAGGGGGGGGATATGTCCCTGTTCTTGTCTTTTTCTTGTTGCACTATGTAAATTAAGACATACAATAGGGTGTTATTGGATGGATAATGCTCTTAAATAGCCCACTTATTGTGTGAAGAATTTGTCTACCAACTGTGGTGTAGTGGTTATCATACATGTCTACAGACCATGAGGCCCTGGGTTCAAGCCTGGGTTGGGTAGACACTCCAGTGCACCACAACTGGTTATCAAAGTCCGTGGACATTGACTTGGTTGTCGATGTTATGTCTGTCCATATGTCCTACCTGTGTACTCCTACGGGTCGTATTAAGCGTTTCGTGATAGCATTGTTACTATCATAACCAAATACGCAGGTGACAACCCCGTGATTGTTATTTTGTGTTCACTCGTCGTCGCCGTGTGAAGAATAATGTTACATGTTGAATTAACTGCATACACAATAGCCTTCATGAAAAATAAAAATAAACATTTTCTAGTCCTATATAATGCTTTTTCATGTGTATAAATTGTGTTTTATAGTTACTTTTCATCAATTCAAATATCCAGGGATGGTAGAACCACTGCCGATCTTGCCCTATTGTAAGGGAGGGGGAATGGAAACAGGAGGTGCCCTTGTAAAAGCTTTATTAGATTAATCTAGGTCATTCTTGAAGCTTGGAATCAAAGAAATCAAAATCCACTGAAAAATCGTACATAGAATATTGATTGTTACATTTTCTGACACACCCTTGCAGACATAACACTTATCTCCATGCTGGAACTAAATAATCATTTTTCCCGTTTCCAGTCCTCATTAAAAATCTTAGATTAAGTACCCTCATTGGATTATCTGCCCCATGCCCTGAATTCCATCCGCCACCCTTTATGTCCATCAACTTCTGTGAAGAAAAAAAGTTGTTTGTGAACACTTACTGTCACAGCACATATAATGAACTTTATACAGAAGATAGAATATCATACTGTACATTTTAAGAAACAGCTGTTTTCTTAGTAAAATTCACTGCAATGCTGAGTCACAGCACAAACACATTCATAGGTTTCATAAGAACACTTATCCCCAATTTTTATTGTGTTGCAATGACCTCAGGTGACCTCTGCATGGTAAATGCACTCTGGATATATCTGCATCGTGACGGAAGCTGTTCTCTTTGGATTTATTAAAGAAAGTTCCTGAGGCAGTCTGATGAGAACAGGCCATGTTGTATAATTTTGCATTGTCAAATCTGAGGAAAGAAGTGTTTAAGTGGGAACAAATATTCATACTGTAGATGCATTTGTTAGCGAACAAGGTACAAAATATATGATTTTGAAGACTCTTTTAGGTGCCAATGTTTGGACAATGTGAGAAATAAATTACTGTACTCGAAGTATTAAGCGCCCGGAGCACTTACGAAAATAAAATTTTACCGCTTTTAAGCACAAAGGTTTCTTCCTAATAAGTGCCATGTTGTTCAGGAGTCGCGTACAATGCAAATTTGGTGAAACAAAGGAAAGATAGCCCTACTCTTAAGTAATTACCACAAATTTCTTCTCCCCATATTAACAGATATTCGGGATAGCGTACAAGAAAAGGTATGGAATATAAATACATATAAACAGCATCCATTATTTGTTAATGTTGGGATATGTTATCAGTCAAAAATGTTTGGTGAGTGGTGATTAGAGCAGGGGCGCTAATTACTCGTCAAATACAGTAAACAATATTTCTGGTGTACAGCTGCTTCTTGTTGCCAAGAGGAAAACATAGTTTATACCAAGGATGACAAATCCTTGTCATGACTCATAAATTTATCTGACCTCTCAAGCACAATTTGACCCTCCGTTGTCGTGGTGCCGTTAAGCCCTCATCAAACAAACAAACAAACAAACATACATTTATTATGATACCTATATATGTCCGAGTTAGGAAGATTAACCCTTGTGGGACTGAAATTGAGTGAAGTGCAGAATTTATTTAAAAGAGTATGAATTAATTTCTTGTTAGCTTCTCACAAATTTGGTTTGTGTCATCAATGTATTACTGTCCATCTTCTCATGGGCGGCTGTTAAATCTGTAGAATTACAAACAGACTAGTAGCCTAATTGAGCAGGCCTTCAACTGGCTATGACAAAAAAAAAATACTGCGTGGAGAAAATATGTGACATATTGAATCAGTTGTAACCTAGAAACGAAATTGCCTTCATGAAAAATAAAAATAAATATTTTCTAGATGGATATATTATGCTTTTTAATGTGTATAAAATGTGTCACTACTTTCATCAATTCAAATATCTAGGATAGCAGAACCTGGCTGTGATGTAATTTCTTATGCTTCTCATAAATTTTGTTACAGTAATGTCATGTTTTTTTTTTAAAGTGGGTATCCCACAAATTTTGTTACATTATTGTCATGTTTGTGTTACAAAGATTGTAAAATTGTAGCATAACTGTTGAATGCACATGACATCTCATGCACTTTCTACAACACTACTCGAAGCAATTTCTCTTCATATATTTTGTGCGAAATGATCAAATCGACTTTTGAGTCCGGTTGTGATTTCTGTCACCAAAATGCATAACTCTTTTATTCATACAAGTTGTTTTTCTGAGACCTATGATTATTGAAATTTGACTTGAATTTCTTCAATGTACAATCAATATCTGCATTTGTTATGGGTGCTTTGCGTGAAATGGTTTTTGAGTACTCCTTGGAGCAAATATGTTTAGTTTTTGCAAATGAAACACCTGGTGTACTAACAACCTTTGGGAAACTACCTTTCATGTTTGTGATGCTCTGAATGACTAGAAAAGCCTTTCTTCAATTTATTTTCCCTCTTGTGGTCGATAATTGCATTTTAAATTTGGCATTTTACATTTAGTGATCCAGTTTTTAAGATGGACATTGTGGGTGGATTTGATAACATTTGTGGAAAAGACCGAAGGCGTAGTAATTTACATAATGTGAACAGGTAAGTGATGGACAGAAAATATAAGAGCCAAAGATTCTGTATCACAGCAGCATGAAATTTCCATTGCGGGGAAAATGAAGAAATTTCAAAGGTTTAATTTTTGTGATATTTTGATTTTTGGTATAGAAATTGGTGGTCCTTTATCAAAATACTACTAAAAAAACATGCTAAATCCATCTGAGCCATTAGGCTCATAGAGCCAGTGCTATCTCCAGTTTCCATGGCACAAGTAGATTGAGAGTACATGACTCCCCCTGGATGGGACGCCAGTCCATCGCAGATTAACTCCCCAGCAGTGCTGATTCTCATTTTACTGCCGAGTGGACTGGAGCAAGTAGAGTATTAAAAGAGTCTAACTCAAGGACACAATGCAGCGCTCACAACGGGAATCGAACTCGCTAATTTTTGATTACGAGCGTGACTCCTTAACCACTGACCACTTATCAAAATGTCCCTCCTGAATTGCGAAATAAGTTTGTTCAATGATTTTTTACAATTTTAAATGAATAGACAGGTGTTAACATGCAAATCAAAAATGTTACCGAAGTGTCAGTTTCAAACATTTAATCAACCAAACGGTACTTTAATGAAAAAGCTGGTGATTGTAGACAGGCACGTTAGTAGACCATTTTGACGGTAGGGGGTGGGTGTAAATTATAAGATCTACTGACGGCTTCAAATTAACATCCCATTTGAAAAAAATTAGGGAGGCAGGTACAGTAGCTCAGTCGGCTAAGTATACGACTGAGATCCTGGAGGTCCCATGTTCGAGTCCGACTGCGATTTAACCAGCGATTTTTCCACAGATGAATGATATATGCTGACATCAAGCACAGAGGTTTGTCTTCTGCATCATTCACACCTTCATCCCCACCTGACCTTTGTAAAAAGTGGCCAATGGTTGGGTCGAGCTCACTGTCCTTTGGAGGGGACATAAAGTTGTCGTCCCGTTGGTCGGAGTTTCACCCCCTGCCTGGTTCTCTGAACACTTCTTGAAAAGAGCAGGGTGTTAACCCGGTGTCATCCACTTTCCATCCAGGTAAATTCATCGGGTACACACTGAAAACAAGTCATTTTGACTTACTTGTGCTTCCCTGGCATATGCCTAAAAGTGAAATACAAATACATAAAAAAAAAGTTAATAATTAAAATCGGTATTTTTAACGACCTTATACTAGATTTATCGACTAATCTCAAATTCCCGATGTGACACCCATCCCTCCCCCATATTTATGCCCCTAATTGCGGAGTATGTAAACTATCTTATCAGAAATGCTTTTCAACCCTTTTTGACCTTGGGTTTGTAGAGTAAACTACACTGGGGGTTACAATAAAATGTGAGATCTTGACAAGAAAATTGGAAAGCAAGATCTCCTTGTCAGCCCATTGAATGTAACCTTGAATATCATTTAAATGAACATGCATGGGTAACAGACAATCTCTTGTCTACAAGATTTGTCCTTGATGAAGGCTCAGGGCAGGCAATTGAAGCACTTAGTATTCTTTGTTATTTTGAGAAAAATATGAGCGATTTTAGAAAAATCTTTGAGGAACTTTTTAAAGGATTATTTCAGTGGTCAGGCAATTCTATCTTCTATGAAAAAGGACTTCAAAAGAAACAAAATAGTGAAGAAAGCATTCAAAAATCTTATTCCGTTGAGGAGATATTTAAGTTTAGATTTTGGTATCATTTGTTAGAAATGACTGAAATCAGACTAGTTGTGATGTCATTATAGCCACTGATTCTTCAAAGTCCTGTCATTTTGAGGCTTAAATACCATGGGATATGTCAGAAAAGTAGTAAAACTGAATCTAGTATAGGTATTTATATTATACCACCTGAAGAAAGTTTGAGGAAAAATAATTTGAATTGTAAAAAATTTGAATAAACTTTCTTAAAAATATATTAACAATTGATAAGATTGTGAGGATAAGGACACCAACTTTCCATAGTAGACTTACTACACCAGTCATTTCTACACAGATAAGACAGAACTTTAAAATTGAATATCTCCTTAACGGAATAAGAATTTGGAATGCTTTCTTCACTATTTTGTTTCATTTAAAGCCTTCTTTCATATAAGATGCTTGACCCAGGAAAGTGCCACTTTAGAATGTTACGTCCCTGCTTGACCCCTGAATCAATCCTTTAACAATGTGATTTCGTTCAAGCTTGCCAAGAATTCTTTTTATGAAATTGATTACAATGTTAAAGTACATATATTTTTTAATGGCAAGGAATTTACTCAAATGTTGTTATTTGTGTTTAGTTGTTTTTTAAATGGTGTCCATCAAATGTTGTACCCCAAAAGTGATATCCCTTCGACGATGACGAGTGAACACACAATTACAATGATAGGGTCGTCACCTGCGTATTCGGTTATGATAGTAACAATGCTATCACGAAACGCTTAATACGACCCAGATGAGAACACAGGTAGACGTACGGACAGACATAACATCGACAACCAAGTCACATTGTCCGCAGCCTTTAATGACCAGTTGTGGTGCACTGGCATGTCTACCCAAGCCAGGCTTGAACCCAGGGCCTCGTGGTCTGTAGACAGGTATGATAACTGCTACACCACAGTGGGTAGACATGATGTCCCCTATTAGTGATGTCCCCTATTAGTGATGTCCCCTATTAGTGATGTCCCCTATTAGTGTTGTCCCCTATTAGTGTTGTCCCCTATTAGTGTTGTCCCCTATTAGTGTTGTCCCCTATAAGTGTTGTCCCTTATTAGTGTTGTCCCCTATAAGTGTTGTCCCCTATTAGTGTTGTCCCCTATAAGTGTTGTCCCCCAAACATAGTGTCCATTTGTAGCTGTCCATAGGTCTTTAAATGCAAATGAAATAATACAAAAATTGTCTCATTTAGTTTGTACAATTCTGAATAAAAGTCTTCAAATTTTGAAAATAGCATAAAAGGTTTAAAAAAAAAGATTTTTAAAAAGCTTGCACACATTCCACTAGTTCTTGCACCTTTGACAGTAATTGAGGGGCACTTTTCATTTTCAAAAATGGGCACTTTGTCATTTTTAGCTCCACCCATTACACAGTGTAATGAGTGGAGCTTATCAAATCGTACGTGAGCTCCCATATGTGCCTGTACAAAGTTTTGTGTTAAAATGCATCTCCTAGTTTTTAACAGTTTTGCTCTTAAAGATTCTGGCTCAAGCCAGATTTTTGTAAGCTTTATAAAGCTTGTATTTTAAATAAGAGATATTCCATGTAGTTTTTTTTAAAATCAACGCTCCCAAAAGGTAAAATTTGTGTCTACAAAAGTGTTAGATTAAGATATTTGAGAGGGCATTCCTTCTTTTTATATAAAAGGGCACTTCATTCTTGCACCTAAGAAAAATTTAAGTGGGAACATGATGTTCTACATCAGGTTTTTTTCCTCCGAGAGATGGCTATAGATTTGTCAAATGGTCAAAACTGTTCCGGTACTTCAACAATCTTTAAAATTCCAAGTGCTTATTATGTATTTAGATTTCAAAAGAGCTCTTTCTTTGAAAAAGGGTGTTTTTCAGAGAAAAGTTTGAAAATGTAAAATAATCTATTAATAATATATTAGCACTTTGTGCAATATTGTATTTAATACATGAACTAAGACACCGAGATATAGAGGGGGAGGGGTGGGATATAGAACAGGTTTGTTTTAAAAGTTTGACAAAATTTATAAATGTTCATAGTAAATTATTGGAAGCTTATCAAACATTTTCTTTTTAGACCACACATATTTTTCAAAGAGTGACCATAAACCTATATCCATGCACAGAAGCGTGAACAATAAAACATTATATTTCCACATTATGTGTTTTCATGATTTTGTTTTTTGTATATTGTATATTACATCTCTCTTTGACATGAATTTTGACTTGTATATTATACTTTCTTCCTATGCATTGTAACGTAATTTTTTTCCCCTTCAAATGTCAATTTTGAGAGAGCTTCACCCCCTGGACCCTTAAGTGGGCCCCTGGAGCCCCATGCCGAAAAGCGAGTGCTTTGGTGTCACTTTAACGGACAATTTTCTTTATGAATTTACTCCTGTTCAGTGGGCCCCCCCCCTCCCTAGTATTTTTTTCCTTCCACCCCCGCTGAATATAAAACAATAGAATAAGATATACTAATGGCATAACAAAAAAACGTCATACAACAATAAATGAAAACAATGAAAATAATAAATGTAAAAGTAAAGCTAGTGAAATTGAAGCCATAATGATTTTGCCACCAATTGTTTCTTTAATTGATCTCTAGCTTTCAATTGAGATTTTTCCTCCATTTTTCTCACTTCTCAAAATATATATAATTTTTTTTACTTTTACATTTATTATTATTTTCAATCTGTGTTTGCTTTATGAAGTTTTCTTTTGATGCCACTAGTGTATCTTAATCCTAATCCAATCCCCAGGGCTCCCCACCTAATCCCCAGGGCTCCCCAGTCCCCACCCAATCCCCAGGGCTCCCCACCCAATCCCCAGGGCTCCCCACCCAATCCCCAGGGCTCCCCAACCAATCCCCAGGGCTCCCCACCCAATCCCCAGGGCTCCCCACCCAATCCCCAGGGCTCCCCACCCAATCCCAGGGCTCCCTACCCAATTAGGGCTCCCCACCAAATCCCCAGGGCTCCCCACCCAATCCCCTGGTACAGTAGTTTCCTCAATTGTATGGCAGGCAATAAACATGCAGAAACAGTTCATGCCTGTTGTTACAATAATAGACCTCCCTCCCCTGAATCCCTTGGTACTGTAGTTTCCCCCATTGTATGGCACGCAGTAGGCTCAAAGAATTCATTACTTAAAGAGTAATAAAGCTTTTCACTCCTCAACGCAATCTAACATGCTTAAATAGCAAAACATCTCATTTCTGTAGTTTATATTAGATGCAAACACCTTGGGAAAACTAGACACATATGCCATATCAACACACGTACATCCCTGCGTGGAGACATTCGTATCAATTTACAAATTGCAAATGATCCGGCAAGATGCATAATCTTGTAGGTGTTAATACTTTTTTTCCTCCTCTGATTGCCATCACCTTTCTAAAATATTTCATTTCATGTATGTACCATGTGTGTAGGGCATGCACATGAATATGGCCCCAAGCATATAAACAAAACACAAATCATTGCGAATTTGACTTGCAATAGGTGCTGGTTTTGTAAGTAGCTTTGATGTATATATGCAGTGTATAAACTGCAGAATACATTAATGACAGCTCCTTGAGTAATGTAAGGAGGTTGAAAGTTTAAATCCCTACACTCAAAAGGAAATCATTTTTTGGGGGGGTTGGTGGAAGGGGGGGCAGAAGTTTCGGTTGTTATTACATCAAAACAGTAAGTAAATAATATAAGTGATTAATTTTTTTCCAAGATGTTAAATTTGTAATACAATTTTTCAAAGAATTCTGTGATTCTAAGGGAGGGATGCAGTTCCGGCCGGAACATCCTGCCGGAACTTTAGATTTTTCTAAATTCTGGTTCCGGCCGGAACTCAGTGTAAATTCTACACCAGAACCAGAACGTTTTTTGGTTCCGATGTGATAGCATCTGGAACCAATGCGGTTATACAGGCGTATGTAGGTGTTTGTGTGTGTGTGTGTTTGTGACGCCCAGCTTGTAAACACAACCATGTGTGTTGTGTTTCATATTTGGTGTAATTGTGATGATAGCTGTAATGTATATGTACATGATGTAATAACGCTTAATTTCAATAATATGCGTAGTGGGTGGGGCTTATTATTATTTTGCTGAAAAAAGCTTGTAAACACGGTATCTGAAGAACGATAAACTGGATTCATTACATATTCAATACACAGATAGCCATGGTCTGTAGATTGTTTTTATGGTGATGTCTTGCATATTAATGAGTAGGCGGGACTTAATATAAAAATCTTGAATTGTTTATATTATAACAACCGCATGTTTGTTTTGAACCCAAAACTTAAAAAGGTTTTTGAATTGGTATTTTGACAATAGCATGTACAGTTTTTAGTTATGGCTGCTCAAAGTGAGATAAGTTTTTAATTGATGCAAAATTTGTGATGTGTGACAAACAGATTATCTTGATGTAATTCTTTAATTTTCATCCCTAAATCTCAGTCTTGCACAGAAAATGATGGGAAAGTCTTATTCCTGCTGGAATGTGATTTGGGCTTGGCAAAGGCCCAAACACTTGGTCAGATTTTGCTGCACCACTGATGAATAGACATTTACAAATCAAAGGATTTACAAAAGAAAAGGCCAAAGTTGCCCTGTAATACATTACAAAGTTTGAATAAAAAATGATAAAAAAATCAAGATTTAAAACTGCTGTAAAATGGTCACTCAGAGGGTAGAAACAAATTTCTTTTTTTGGGAGGGGGGCTGAAAGTTTATTTACCACGAACCTCAACCCCTCTCATTCAAAAGTCTCATTTTTGTCCCATTTATTTTCATGATTGTGGGAAGTTTTTTGTTGTTTTTTAAACAAAGAAGAATAGACACTTAGGTTAGTATAAGACACGACGTACGTGGCAGCTCATGCTCGCAGTGCAGTGACCTGTCACCTGCATGAGGCAGGCGCTGCTTCGGTGTACACATTGTAATGCTACATTTTACTGCCAAGTGTGGTCAATTCAAATGATTATAATTGGACCCAGGATCGGACCGAGGTATATTATAAATTATAATTGAATAATTCAGAAGAACAGGCACCAAAAAGGTTTATATATTTCACAGTGTGCAAATAAGCCCAATAAGGGGCTTTCTTCCCTGAAAAATGGGGAGAGCATACTTCTGCCCTCACATTTTTGACTGAGGGGGTAAATCCCCCCACCCCCGCTTCCTACGCCCTTGGTTTAACTGATTTTGATGACATTTTTTTGCTACTTTAATGCTTTTTAATAGATTTTAAAACAATTTAGCTAATGTTTTATCTACTGTACATGTCAATGAACCTTAAAGCTGAAATTATTTGTTTCCAAATATGCACACACACATATATATATATATAATATATATATATATATAGATATATATATTCAGCGAAGTTGATTGTGAAATACCCTGATGAAAATCTTGCTAGATTACCTTGGTTAAAAGATACTTTTGTTACATCAGTTTCATGTTAAAGATCTTTGGACAGGTAGCAACAACTTCAGAATAATTGGAAGAAAAAAATGTGAAAATAGCATTAACTTTTATTTTGAAATTAGTTAAAAAATAACAATTTTACAACCTTTCTCACACCCTTTTTCACAATCTTTTTAACACCGTAAAAGGAATTATGGAAATTTAATTGAAATTTTGTGACATCACAACAAGAAAACTTAAGAATTTCCTTATGTTATCTAAGTCTTAAATCATCCATCAACTTTCTTTGAAGCTCCTTGATTTTGGCTGGAAGGTCATTGCTGACCTCTGTGGCAGTGACCATTATCCTCTCCTGATTCACTCCAACCTTCAAACCCCCACTGACCACACTCCCAACTGGAACCCTGAGAAAGCCAACTGGCCTCTTTTTGAAACCCTCTGTAACTCTCACCTCCCCCCTTCATCTTCTTGAGGGTGAGGATCCCATTTCTAAGTTCAGTAACATCTCTATTGCAACATTGCCACCTGCTTCATGCCCCAAACCTCCAAGCCCCCAAACCACCCCCTCCTCCATCCCCTGCTTCAATGATAACTGCAAAACTGCCATCAAGAACAAAAGCCCTCGGAACTTTAAACTAACCCAGCCACCCATGACTTCAACCTCTTTTGCACCAGCCATGCCAAACCCAGGCGCGATGTCAAAGACAGTACAACCAACACTTGGAAGAACTTCATCTCCTCTATCACCACTAACATCCCCACCAAGAAGGTTTGGAGTATGGTAGACAGCTTCCATGGCAGGGAATGGCAATCTACTCACTGAGAAAAAGGATATCGCTTTTCGCCTCGCCGCCTTCTTCAGCAATGTCTCGTCCTGCCAAAAAAGCATGTGACGAAACCTGGGGAATTACTTTTTCCTCTGACAACACCGAGAGCTACTTTACAACATCCCTCTCATCTTACCTGAATTAAAACAATCAAGGGCCCATATAACATCCTTACCAGTTTTTGAAATAACTTCCCAACAAGGCCACCGCTACCTACTCACCATCCTCAACCACATTTGGTCCTCACACTCCTTTACCTCTATCTGCAGGACAACTGTCATCACCCCCATCCCAAACGGTGAAAGGACAGCACCGACTCCTCCAGTTACCGCTTTATCACCCTCGCCTGTTGTCTCTTCAAAATTATGAAAAGGATCATCAACCAGAGGCTGAACTGGTTCTTGAGACCAACAGAATCTTCTCCCCTTACCAAAGTAGCTTCCGGAAACGTCGCATTGCCTTGGACCAGTTAATCACACTCAACCCCGCCATCCAGAATTCCTTTGCTAAAAAGGAACACCTAATTGCCATATTTTTCGACCTCGAGAAAGCTTTCGACACCACTTGGAAATACGGCTGTAACCCTGCAGCTTTGCACCATCGGCCTCAGAGGCCACCTCCCCATCTTTATTCAAAACTTCCTCTCATCCAGACAGTTCCAAGTTCGTATTGGCCACACCCTCTCCAACCCCTACCCCCAAGAAGAGGGTGTCCCCAAGGTAACATCATTGCCTCTACTCTTTTCAACCTGAGCATTAACATTATTGTGGACAACCTCTGCCTTAACATCAAATGTGTCCTCTATTTGAAGGACCTCACCATCTTCTACTCCTCCAGCTTTTCTCTCGTCAGAAATATGCTCCACAACTCAGCCTCATCCGGCTGCAAGACTGGTGCAACAATAATGGTTTTCAATTCTCCAAAGATATGACAGTCTGCATGCACTTCTGTCATTTCAACAACCACAACCCGAACCTCATGCTCAATGGCAATCACATCCTAAAAGTTGACTACAATAAGTTCCTGGGTCTAACCCTAGACCCCAAGCTCTCCTAGAAGCAACACATCACCAACTTAAATCAGAAATGCAACAGCTCCCTCAACCATCTCCGCCGCCTCTCCAATACTACTTGGGGTGCGGACCCCCATGCTTTCCTCAAAATCTTTAGGCTTAGAATGGGCTACACCCACCTCACTCACTCCCACCTCCTTACTGGCTTCCCACCCCCTTACTGGCTTCCCCACCCCTCTGTAATAATTGCCATTGCCCCCTCACTGTCCTCCTTGCCTGCTTCCTGTACAACCTCCCCAGAACTTCCTTCACCTCTCACAACTCCATAAACAAGCTCTTCTGGAATTATCTCCTTTCTTTACCATACCTACCTCTACAACCATATAGTCCTCCTCCCCCATCCCGCTACCTACTTTCAACTTTTCCCTTTTTTTACACCCCTGCACTTCTTCTTTCGATCCCAAGTTCCTGTCTATTAGCCCCTGTCCTTCTATCAGACTTCTCCTATGATCTTTTTTTTCCCTTCCTCTGGAATGATCTAACCTCTCAGGCACAATTTGACCCTTGTTGTCAGTTGGTGCCGTTAAACTTCATCAAACAAACATACAACAAATCACCATACGAAATATATAAATTTGGAAAAATCGGGGAGCAAGTGCACCCTTTGCTTCCCCAAATCCCTCCAATGTGTTTAAAGGATAAGGGAGGGGACCGTGGACTTTGGATGATAACAATTGAGCACTGTGATGGAATAGGGTTAAGGATGCAAAATTCTTTGTAAAAACAATGTTTTTCATGAGGTGCAAATACCTGCAAAAGCCACTCTTGGATTTACAGCAGTTACTGATTTAAATTGCAAATCCCTACTTGGGTAATAATATCCCTTTAGAAAGTATAGTGATCTATCACCATACATGTAGTTTGCAAGAGAAGATCTAAACTGTTGATACATGAATGAATATTTCAGCTGAATTCTCTACAATTATTTTGAAAAGTCTTAAAAGTGCTTATATGTTTTTGCTCAGTATTTGAAGAATTTCAACTTGACAGATTCTGGGAAATCATGTTTGGGACGACTAGAGCTCAATTGCTTTTTCTTGTGTATAACCATGCTGTATCTAGTTGCTGACAGATCAGAAACTCCAGTAAATTCATCTTCAAGCCTTGTAGGTGAAAGGTTAGTGCTACAGAGGAGATTTGCTTTGTAAACGCACGTTATCAGAAGAGTGTGTTGATTGAAGTGGGTTTGATTGTTGTTATTACATGCACAAGACTAGCTGTCTCTCACTTGGAGTAATTTTAAAGTATTAGTTCAGTGGTCAAACAATTTTGCTGAAATGACATTCCCATCCTGGGTGTGATTTGGGGGAGCAAAGGGGGGTATTTTTCCCCCATTTTTTTCTGAATTGGTATCTTTTGTATGATTTTTTATATCTTTATATATATATATATATATATATATATATATATATATATATATATATATATATATATATATATATATATATATATATATATATATATATATATATATATAGATTCCGTCTCAGGCAGATTCCTCTCATGATTTTTAGAAATTGTAATTGAGCAAAGAAATGCTGTTATTGTATTTCAATTATCAGGATAAAAGGGTATTAATGATTTGCAATAACTCAGAAACAGTGTTTAAAAGATATTTGTCAAATAATCAATGATTTTGATAAAGAACCTCGTTTTTTTTTTTTATAAGACAAGTTTCAGAAAAGTAATTGTATCGATGACCATAAATTTGAGAGGCGCAGTGGCTCATCGAGTGGTTTATAGTGAGTCATGCTCATATTCAAAAGGTGCTGGGTTCGATTCCTGTCGTGAACACTGCATTGTGTCCTTGAGCAAGACACTAATACTCTACTTGCTCCAGTCCACTCCGCTGTCAAATGAGTCCAGCACTGCACTGCTGGGGAGTTAATCTGTGATGGACTGGCATCCCATCCAGGAGGAGTCATGTACTCTCATCCACTTGCGCTATTGAAACTGTGAATAAGCACTGGCTGTATGAGCCTAATGACTTGGATGGATTTATGCACTTGACCATTGTGTGATTCACCCCTACACCCCTGGACAAGGTGATTCATTGCACCAAAGTGGGTGGACAAAACATGTACAATTGATGTACCCCACAGTCAATTAGGTGACTGACAATTTGTTGTGAAGTGACTTACCGCAAATCCATCACCTCTGTACAAAGTCAATGGGTCTGAAGTAAATTGACCCACCTCTAGAGTCACTTTGGTGACTGACAATTTCGTACAATGACACACATGTGCGGCACTATTTCATATGTTGATGACTCACCTTTGACTGACATTGCCAGGGGTAGTAGGGGTGAGTCATACAACTGACAAGTGTATTAGCATTAGCCATACATTTAACTTCAGTGGTCAAGTAAATGGTGAAGACTACTTCAATATCTTATTCTGTTATTATATGTCAAGTTTAAAGCTGTCTTATTTTGTGTAAAAATTCTGGAAAGTCTACTGTAGAAGGTTGGCATACTCATCTTCACTTTCTTAATTAAAGATTAGTGTCGAGGCAGAGTGTTTATATACACATTTGTACACTAACCCAAGCAGAATGGCCTGACTTTAGGAGGGTAAAGTGCAAAGTCCTGACTCCTGTGAACAGACTAGTACATTAATTTGTATAGTTTGTGATTTTTAATAGCCACAAACTGTCAGGAAAAAAATATAATTGAGAATACAAAAAGACTGGGGAATGTGAGGAATGTGACATCACAAGTAGATTTCAGTTGTTTCTACACACATGGTATAGAACTTTTAAACTTAAATCTCTCGTTATAAAAAAAAATATTTTTGTATGCTTTCTTCACCATTTTGTTTTTGATATGAAGTTATCTTTAAAGGATTAGTTCAATGGTCAAGCATGTTTATTTTATATGAAAGAGGACTTTAAAAGAAACAAAATAGTAAAGAAAGCGTTCCAAAACCTTATTATGTTAAGGAGATATTCAAGTTTAAAGTTTGGTATCATTTCTGTAGAAACGACTAAAATCAGACAAGTTGTGATGTCACAGCCTCAGATTCCTCAAAGTCTTTATGTATTTTAAAGAACATTTATTAAATTTTTTTACTATTTGAATTAATTTTCTTTAAAATTTCTTCAGGTGGTATATTAAAAATACCCTTCCTAGATCCAGTTTTACTACTTTTTTGACATATCCCATGGTTGCAAAATCGCAGGAAAAAATATGATAGAATACATAAAGACGTTGAGGAATCTGAGGGTTGCTATGACATCACAACTAGTCTGATTTCAGTCGTTTCTACACAAATGATACCAAACTTTAAACTTAAATATCTCCTTAATGGAATAAGATTTTTAAATACATTCAGCACTAATTTATCTCTTTTAAAGTCTTCTTTCATATAAGATAAACATGCTTGACCACTAAACTAATCCTTTAATATGACTAATTGACTAGATTGACCACTCAACTAATTCTTCAGTCTTCCAATATCTTGCCATTTGTTATTAACCAAAGGTTGATCAATTCTTACATCAACTGAACTTTTTTTCCTCAATTCAACAATAATTATCCTCCATTTGTGTCAACTTAGTTAAGATTTTATACATGAGACATGTTTGTCCTTTGAGTTTATGCACCATTTCCCAATACAAAAATCGCAAACAGCACCTAATGTAGTTTGATGTAAAATTTAGCAGTAAACATCTTCTTATCCCACCTGCTGGTTTGTTTGGTCACAATGAAAAGCTCAACAATAAACAAGGTTTGTGTCCTCCCTGTCATCATAGGCTGTGTTTCCACTTGTCTGCGGATCAGATCCTGGACCCCTCCCCCGATAAAACCTTGCTGCAAGCATGGGAGTTCCATGCTTCAAGCTGCTTGATGGTTTAAGAAAAAAAACAATGTTATGTGTTCTTGCCAGTCTGGGATCAGACCTGCAGGCGATCTGGTCGCAGGGAGCTGAGTGAACCACAAGTTGAAAGATGAGTCATTGCAAAATTTGTGAAATGTAACAAGAGCCGGCTAACTGTTCGCGTGAAATAAACAGGATACTGCATAACTAAGATGATCCCAGCTCAGTGATCTGTGTTTAAACTTATTTTTGATAATCTTAATCTCATGGGTGGATCTGATCGCCTGCTCTGGCTCATGATCTTACCCTCACCTAAGATGAAGATCAAGCGTCTGCGATCAGATGAGCGTTATCGCCTGCAGTGAGTCTGATTGTTAGCTTGTACTCTAGTGTGAATGCACTCTACTATCCTTGACAAGTGTCACAGGAATAGCTTTGTTCCACTTAACTGATTAAAATCACATACATTCCAAGCATTCTTCAGATAAAGCTGGTCTTCATGTTTCCCCAATGCCCTTTTTCGTACCTTTTGTGCTGGTTCACATCGAGCAAATAGACAGAGAAGTTGTTCAACACAACTTGAAAGAAAATGCTAGAACCACAATAATCTTAGGTATTTTTTATCAGAAGACAGTCTTCAAAGAAATTATGCTGAGGATCAGGCTTTTGTTTGAATTGAAATCTTCCAATTGATAAATTCTTGGAAACAAGGTGTTTCTGGGCTAAGAGTGACCTTCAAAACATAAAAGAATGTTCAAAAATACATTTCAGTCACAGACTTCCAGCTAAAATCTTTTTTCCAAATTTTGAAGAATTAAGTGGTACCTAGAGCCCGGGAAAAGGGGGAAGGGGGAAAGGAGGGGCACTTCCATACATATATATATATGTATATATATATATATATATATATATATATATATATATATATATGTGCCGCATTAGCAGGTACCTTTTTGCACCCATTTTCGTAGTGCACATGGTGTCTTTTTTTAGTTGAAAAAATAAAAAATGGCTACAAATGTATTTTGTATTAATTTTTTTAGTTATAAAATTTTTATATATTTTTTTTCATCATTTGCATAGTGCAGGTCCCAAAAAATGAGGTTTTACTGTGTTAATTTTGTACTGCTGGTCCATTTTTACAACAATATTTTCGTTGAATGCTCATACTGCAGGTATCAATATTTACTTCTTTCATATTGCGGGTATCAAAAAATTTGTATAATTTCATACTGCAGTTATTAAAAAATCTGTCATACTGCGAGTATATTGTTTGGTTAGTGGGCTGCACACCTGCCACTTTTAGTATGAAGTGCCCCCCCTCCCCCTCCCTGGACCTAGAGGCAAAAGTATCCAGCTGAAAACATGAAAATAGCCAAATATTTTCATTAAAAATCAGCTGAAAATTGGCCAAGTGTATTGAAATGCAACCTTGAATCATTATCATTTTAATGATATTTTGAACTTTGTCTCAACTTTTTCAACTTCCGAGACCTTTAACTTAATTATTGTTGGGAGTCTCAAGATTTAGCTCCCATCAAAATTGTTTGCTGATATTGTCAAAAGTGATAAAAGTGATAAAAAGAAAATGACCTTGGAAAGATTGACCAAAACATGACCTTTCTTTGACCAGATAGATTTTAGCATATCGTTAATGTCAGTTATCATTAAAGTTCAGAATTCATCTTTACGCTGTGACTTACTATCATAAACAGCAGAAAATAAAATAAGTTGTGTTGTGGAATCTTTGAAATGTGATGACTCCTAAACAGAATAAGATGTCAACATGATTTGTTTACTGATTAGTTTCTTTTATTGTCCTCTATCATTTAAACCCACATACAAATTGTGGTAATTATTCCTTTAATGGAGTGAACAAGAAGTTTCCACTTTGAGTTGGGTTATCTTTGCTTTTGTAAGGTCTCTAATTTTAAATACTGATGTAAACAACCCGGAAGGGGGGGGGAAGGGGGTTCACTTCATAATGAAAGTGGTAGAGGTGTGCAGCTCACCAACCGAAAAACATATCCACAGTATGACCGTTTTTTTGGCAACTGCAGTGTAAAATTACACATTTTTGATACGAAAGTATGAAAGTCAATTTTGATATCTGCAGTATTACCAGAGTATTTAACGAAAATATTGTGAAAATGGACCACCAGTACAAAATTTAACACAGTAAAACTTAATTTTTTGTGACCTGCACTGAGAAAATGATGAAAAAAGACAATTGTTTTTACTGAAAAATATAATGAAATAATTTTGTTTAGTCCATTTAAAAAAAAAGACACCTGCACTACAAAAATTGTACAAAAAAGGCACCTGCTTTGTGGCACACACACATATATATATATATATATATATATATATATATATATATATATATATATATATATATATATATATATATATATATATATATATATATATATATATATATTATATATATATATTATATATATATATATATACATCACATATGAAAGTACCCCCCCCTCCTATTAAAGTCCCCCTCCCCATTCCCGGGTAAATGACCAATTCCTTTAAAATTGGTTACAGATGAATCGTTTGACAGATTTTAGAATACAGTATCTATGGCGGTGTTCTCTCTTTTTTCTGGATCATGATCCCCGACAATAAACCAGCACATGATTGTAGCAAAAACAGTATCATGGACGTATTCTCACTTAAGTGCGAGCTCGCAATCAGACCCACTGCAGGGAATCTGATTGCGGGGCAAGTTAAAAGGTGGGTGGTGAAAAACCCAGGAAATGTAACTGAGCAGACTTTAGATTGTTCACGCAAAATAAACAATTTACAACAGGATGTTGCATAACTACCTTGACCAGATCTGCATTCACACACATCATTTGGGAATCTTAACAGTGAATCTGATTGCCTGCTCCAGAACATGATCCTACTCTCAACTAGGATCAAGTGAATATGATCACATACACTGAGCATTCTCACAGTAACAAATCGGCAGTTATTTGATCAGCCTGCAGTGGGTCAGTTATTGTGAGCTCGTACTCGAGTGTGAGCGCTTTCTATTTAATCTTCAAAACTGTAGTAAATTGTTTTAAAGGATATTTGAGGGAAAGAAAACAATAAGGAATGGTGGTGCTGATAACAGTGGTGTGTGGCTGTGCATGTATATATGGGGAGGGGATATACCAACTGTCATTCATTTCGAGCTTTCGCAATGTTCCTTTCTGTCACAACCCTGAATCAAGTGTAGCAGTTCCAGTTGCCTTCAGGGTGGCTTGATCAAGTTGAACAACTTTAGGTCCAACAGTGTCCTTTTTCTTTTAAAGTTATTTTGAAAATAATCCTGGATGGGAAATGACATTTAAAAACCTCCTCTTCAAGGTGGTAAAGGAGCTACAAAAGTTTTAAAGTGAATAATTGTGTTCATCAAGTGAGCAGTTTGATTTAAATTGAAAATTCCTAGAAATACAACTGCCTGCAATTTTGAGAAAACCACATACTTCATTGCATTCTTAAACAGTTTTAGCAATTATAAATAGAATCTCTTGACATTCACTATCTTGTCTACTAACTGTGGTGTAGCAGTTATCATATATGTCTACAGACCATGAGGCCATGGGTTGGGTAGACACGCCAGTGCACCACAAGTGGTTATCAAAGGCCGTGGACATTGACTTGGTTGTCGATGGTATGTCTGTCCGTACGTCGTACCTATGTTCTCGTTCGGGTTGTATTAAGCGTTTCATGATAGCATTGTTACTATCATAATCTAATATGCAGGCGACGACCCCGTCATTGTAATTGTGTGTTCACTCGTCGTCGTCGGCGACCATCTCATATATGGAATCGCAACTCATTCAATGATTACAGTGGGAGCACTCAGTCAAACAGAGTTTTGTTTTCAAGGAAATTTTTCAAATAAGTCTTATTTTTGATACTCATCTCGCTGAAAAATTATATATATATATGGACTAGTAGAAAGTTTATATTCAGCAGAAAGAGTCCTTAATTCTGAACAGAATGGTCTTTAAATGATGTAGTTTATGGGTTATGACTAATCAAAGTTTGAATAATTTTGTTATGTATGTAAAAGTTGTGATGTATGAAAAGAAAGCAGCTGAAACCTTTACTGCCATTCTTTGAATTTCCATCCTAAATTTTAGTCACTGAAATCACAAGACTGCTTTCTCCTGATAGGTGGATGTTGATTGGTCATGTTCAACTGCTTCCATCATGCTACTTTGGTAAGAAAACAAAAAACATAAGGAGAATCATAGGTTTTCTTGTTGTGATGTCACAAAATCTCAATAAATTCGCATAATTTGGTGTAAATAAGGGCTAGATTATAATTGAATTTTAAAATTCAAAATGCTGTATTAGGGTTGGTTTTTGGTTTCGATGCTAACAGCATAAGGAACCTATGCAGTCCTGCTGGCGTTGTGTATGTATAATGAGCGTATGGGTGGTGTATGTGTGTGTCTGTGACAGCAAGCTTGTAAGCAAAATATCTCATTGACGACACACCGGATTCATGTCATATGTGGTACACAGATTGCCCATCGTCTGTAGATGTGCCCTATTGTTTTCGGTGGTAATATCATGCATATCAATCAGTAGGCGGGGCCTAATGTAACAATCTTGAAATGCTCATATTTGAACAAGTGAATGTCTGTTTGATTTCATATTAGGTATAAATTATGATGTTAGCTAGTATATGCACATATTCGTGGTATAATAACATTGAATTTCATTAATATGCATAGTGGGCGGGGCTTAATGTAATTTTGCTGAAAACAGCTTGTAAGCACGGTATCTCAGTTCATGTCATATTCCAGGTGCACAAATAGCCCATATGATCTATAGATGTGCCCTATTGTTTTTGGTGGCGATGTCATGAATATTATTAGGTGGAGCTTAATGTAAAAATCTTGAAATGCTCATATTTTAGCAATTACATTTTGTTTCGATTTATTTGGTATATTTATGTTTTTAGCTAGTGTACATATTCATGGTCAAAAATTGTTAAGTATCATTAATATACATAGTGGGGTGGGGTGGGGGATTAGATTATTAAGTATCATTAATATACATAGTGGGGTGGAGGGAGGGGGCTTAATATAGAATATACACAAATTATTGAAATAGTGTAATCAAGAGGTTCTATTTTATTGATGTAGACCTACATGATGGACATGGCTGAATAGCATACTTCATGATAAGCAATGCCAGTTAGTTTAAAACTTGAAAATCAACCAACAATGAAAGGATGCATCGGAACCTCTAAGCAGTTTAGTTTTCTGGTTAATTGCTCTTGATGAAACCTGCGTTTTGCAATTTTCATGGTGTATAGCATATTTGCTTCCAATTATGCTCAAGTTGTTGCATAACCTATCTATAGTTATTTAAGTGGTTCAGCATATGTTAAATTGGTATTAAGTGGTTCAGCATATGTTAAATTGGTATGATAAAAGAACAAACGAGAACCACAGTTTGTTCAATAAACTGCTTTAAAACCATTTTTCCATAAAAAGAAAAAAGATCAGGTTTCAGTGATCATGTCATAATTCTTTCATATAGAAGTAGTCATCTTTGCAAGATCGAGTGATGTCAATTGCGATTTTTAAGTTTTGGAAACTATCAGGTTGGTAAACAGAAGCTGCTACATGGGTAACAAAAGGATATAGTCACCAGGTGCAGATCAAGGAATTTCTGAAAGGGAGGGGGGGGAGGAATAAGTTATGAATAACTTTTGTTCTGTTGTGCATGAGGTTTGTTACTCTTTGCGCAAAACTTGCAAAGACGTTATTCTTCTCAGGCTACTCTAGCTTTAGATGTATGTAGATCCCCCATAATTTCAACTAGAATTGAAATTTTAGCAAAAAGAGACGGAGGGTAAAGTTTTGTAGGGTATATGTGGTCTAAAAGGAGGGTGGGGCACCCCCTGGATCCGTGCATGGTTATTGGGGTCACATAGGAGTTAGGAGCTCATATTTGTTAAAGTTCCCATGTTGTCTGCAGGCGTGCTGACCCCTATAATATTTGGAATAAAAATGATTATTTAAAATCATTCCCTATCAATTTTCATTGACGTTCATAAGCATGCTCAACGATATTCCGGCTTTATGAAGGATTGCTTGTCCCAACTTGGAAGAAATACCCAATTGTTGGATGTCATCACATTACAGAGCTTTCATTTTCAGTAAGACCTTCAACTTTTCTGCTTAGGTAATTCAAAGAAGTCTCTAGTGGAGGAAAACTAACAAAAAAGGGTTCTTTTCTCCAAAATTTTATTAAGGGATAATAATGTTTTCCCCATAGCAATTGTTGTGTTAATGAAGTGGGCACTTATATTTGAAAGTTCCAAGAAAGTACAAAATAGCTGCATTATGGAAGAAAGTCTTGTACTGGTTGAATTAAAGTAATCACCTCTCCAGTATATTGCTTTTGATGAGGTCTCTAAGAGTACTGTAAGTGTGCAGTGGGAAAATAAGTTTTTCGCTTGAGAGGCTTTTTGTGTAGTGGCAGTGAATAGATAGGAACTATGAATAGAGTGGGAGGTGTTGTGTATAGTTGAAACTCACAACAAAAAAGAGCTGGAGAAATTCATGAAAAAAAGCCTTAAGTGTTATAGAATTGAAACAGAACAATTGCCTTTAAGTAGAAACAACCTTTCCCATTGGAAATGTGCATACAAGGCCCCTATGTGAGGGTTCCTAAAGGTTAAATGTTACATCTGTTTCTGCATGACTAGTTTAGGGGTTAGTCAACTCAGCAAGAGGGTGTAAAGAAAGCTTCATAATGGATTAAAAAAAAAATTGTATTATGATATTTTTTGCTATTTTCATTATTATTGTTATACATTTTTAAAGAAAACTAGCTTACATACAGTCACAATGAAGTGTCACTAGCCCTTAAAACAATTGATTTGTTTGTCAGTCGGTATGCAGAAACAACATTTTGTACAAATAATTTATATTATTAAAACCATGAAAGAAACATTCAACAAGTTTGATTGCGTATGTATATCATGTTTTTGCATGGATGGCCCATGCAGTTTATTTTTAGCTAATTTGATGCCTTGAAGACATGAATCAATAGTGGTAAAAAATAACAAAAAAGAGAATTATAAAATCTTTTGAGAAATGATCAAATAAGTGCTTTTTATGCAAAATGTTACACCATTTTGAACTAAAAAAGTACAAGACCTATACCCAGGCCACTAGCTTTGCTGTTTCACAGGGGCGGCTCGCCATGCCCCCTAGGGGTCCGCCCTGCCCCTCATGAAAAAAAATGTAATTGTTTAATATTTTGTTTTTTATATATATTTTTTTACTTGATAATCTGAATTAGTCTCCATAAATAAAATACTTTACACGGATACAGAACCCAGAATGATAGACTGTTCCTTATCAGTCAGAATAGCTTCATTCTCAGATGTATGATTATAGCTAAAATCCCAAAGCTTCTTTACTAGGGGATTGAGCCTTAAGGGTGCCCCTGGACTCCACTCCGAAAAGACGCAGCGTTTTGCGTGCACATTAATGTGCCCCTCAACAAGTCTAGCACCCTGCCCCTTTTAAAATCAAACTAGGGGTTTGCTATATCAACCCTATGTTGTACCATGATACCTTGGTACATGGGGTCAAAAGGTCAAATTGCTATTGATCACTTTTCACCATTTTCCCCTATACTCATCGAATGGTAAGTGTAACGAGCAGGAATGGTGTTAAACAGTAACACTTTTGAGATTGTGCTGCCAAAGAAATATGCACTCTTATTTATGCAGGGTCAAATTTGATCCGAAAAGAGTCAATTTTAATCCGGAAAGGGTCAAATTTGATCTGGAATTAATTTGACTTGGATTCAAAGTGTTGTGGGAATTACTCTTTCGGGGTGAAAGTGACTCAGATTTCCATGTCAAAAATAATGACTTAGATTCTGAGTCAATTCTCATGACCCAGTTTTGGGTCAATTGTAAATCAGTTCTAGGTCAAGAAAACTGCAAGAGGCTTGTTTGTCACAACTTCATGACGTATTTCAAGGTAATAAGCAAAAGTATGTATGTTACGGTATGTTATTGAAATTGTGACAATTCCGAAGACTATTAATGCCTTAGCCATGCTGTAATGGGACATAATGTAAAGTCGTAGGCCTTTAAGCCATCCTGCAATAAATAACATATATTCATTCATGATTTATAAGCTCAAAGTCTTACGTAAAATATAACAGCCAATTTGTTACAATGCAAATAATAAATTAATATAAAACAAAACAACAAAAAGCTAGCGGACTCACGAGCTAGTTTTAACAATAACATTAGGCTCTAACATAGTATTAGTACATGTCGGCTAGCCTAACGTGTGTAAAAGAGAAACGTTTGTCTTTGATTGTATAGCATTCTTTGACATAGTGTTAACCTTTGAAGTATGTAGGACTGAATAGCCAGTAAGTTAGGTAAAATTTATGACCCAGTCTTTTGAGGTTTGTTAAAAATCTATGGCAGAATTTGTTGGTGTTAATACAGTATGTTGATTTTTATACAAATTAATGATGAATAAAAAGCTTTCTATTTAAAAAAGATGTAAATCCTTTATCTTGTGGTACAATTGCTTGAAGGAGAGTAAGTCATCCTTAGCATCTGGCTGGAGAAGACGTAACCATCATTTGAAAGACAAATTCAAGAAATAAATAAAAAAAAAAATTACATAAAGTTTTTTCATATATCACAAATTGTTGTTTTTGTCAAAAAATCCTCAAATCATAAATTAGCCTTAACTCAAACTTTAACATTTTGAAAATTAAAGGCTTTTCTTTTTAGAATGTTTGTGCTCTTTGTAATTGGAAATTAAATCTTAAAGAGGCGAAATCGTCATATGTGCACAATATTTAGAATTTCTTTCAAATTTTTTGATTGGTTGAAATTTTGCTGCGCGATTCGTTGTCTCTTATTGCAAGGTATATAGTTATTTGAAATGCCTTGAAGGTCACTACACGGTTAGCCCAGTTGGTTACGGTGATGGGAAGCTATTTTTTTTTCTTATTAACAGTCGTGAGTAAGAGTTATTATACTAATATTTCACTTTCGCTTTCTGACAAACGCATTGAAGAAAAAAAAAAAGTTTCTCGTCACAATAATGTAATGTATGTAACTCGGTACACACAATGTACATGCTAGTGTCTGGCTGTACAAACCATGGAGTTCTCTTTTAAGTCCATGTACAAACAGACAGTGGGTCGGATCTTGCGTCTACAACCGGAAGTGAGGTCAAAATATCGCATCCCCCAATTTTACCGTATTTTAATGAGACGAGCCTCCCTCTTTATATATTACCTGTCCTTATACTGTCTTGGGAGCATGCCTCATGTATTACACAGAATATTTAAGTCATGGAGCAGAATTGTGCAGATGTTTTGATGGTTTCTTATATACTTAAAATATTGAATGTGTAACAAAAACATCATTGAATTTTGTTGTTGTTGAATTATCACAATGGCTGTGTTGCACATAAAAGCCTAGTTGTTTGTCTATTATTTGCTTATTTTAAAAACAGCGTGGTAAACATATAAATGGGAGTGGGTGATATATTAATGAAGGTATTTTTCGTAAGTTTAAGTTTCACCTTTCAAAGATATTTTTCCGAGACATATTTTAAATTTGAAAAATGTAACATTGCATAAGGCTTTAACGTTAAGATAGCAAAGGATCATAGGAAATATCACAAAATGGCCGCTTCCATGTAGCATTTTTAGGAACATTTTTGTATAATACATCACAAAATTTGCATAAAATATGCAAATTTCTGCTTTTTAAAATGCTGTGAAATAGCATTAACCGATTTTGATGAAATTTTCTGCTATTATGATGATATGTAATAGATTTAATCACATTAAGCAACTCAAGCAAGATTCTCATTAAGCAAACAATTTACTGGCTTGCACATTTCACAGGTTTTTCAACAACCCACCGTTTGACTTGAGGTTAACAAATGCCCCGCGATTAGATCGCCCTTCGTGGATCTGATCAAGCTTGCACTCAAGTTAGAATGACATTGATATTCAACATTCATCTACAATCCCGGACAAAAGCTCTTGGCACTTTTTTTCTTCCCCTCATACCCCTTTTAAACATTGCAGATATATTACTAAAAACTTTTCCTAAAAAGTGCATACCAAAATTGAATCGGGGGTGGAATCGGAAAAATTTCCTTGACTTATGTCCGGGATTGTCTGAGTTTTTCGAATTGGAAGTGAAGGAAGAATATTTGTAATATAAATTAACAAAGTAATAAATGTTAATGCTGTTTATATTGCAGAAATGAATCATACTTAAATGATTAGTCAAGCATGTCCATCTTATATGAAAGAGGACTTCAAAAGAAACAAAATTGTGAAGAAAGCATTTACAAATCTTATTCCATTAAGGAGATATTAAAGTTTAAAATTTGGAATTATTTGTGTAGAAATGACCAAAATCAGACTAGTTGTGATGTCACTGCCTCAGATTCCTCAGTCTTTATCTATCCTATCGTATTTTGTCGTTCGATTTTGTGGCTTAAACACCATTGGATAGGCCAGGAGAGCAGTAAACAGAATCTAGTAAGGATAATTATAATATACCATCTGAAGAAAGTTTAAGGGAAAGTAACTGAAATAGAAAAAAAGTTAACTTATATTTTCTTTAAAATACATTAACAATTTATTAAGAATGTGTGGATAAAGGCCCCAACCTTCCATAGTAGACTTACTACACCAGTCATTTCTACAAAGATCAGACAAGAGTTTTAAACTTGAACATCTCTTTTTAAACAGAATAAGATTTTTAAAATTTGCTTCACCATTTTGTTTAAAACAAAGTCCTCTTCCATATAACATAAACTTGTTTGACCTTTGAACTAATCCTTTAACCTGAAATAGAATTATGTGTAGTCCTTAAAACTTGAAAAGTAGTAATGGAAGAAAGTCGCTTGAGTTATTTGTAATTTGAATATGAAGGAAGTTCATTTATAATTTAATTTACAATAAAGAACGTGGAAAGGGGGTTGTGTATGTACATGTGAGGTAGGGGAGGGGTGTGTATGTACATGTGAGGGAGGGGAGGGGTTGTGTATGTACATGTGAGGGAGGGGAGGGGGTTGTGTGTACATGTGAGGGAGGAGGGGGGGTTGTGTATGTACATGTGAGGAAGGGGAGAGTGGGTTGTGTATGTACATGTGAGGGAGGGGGGGGGTTGTGTATGTAGGAGAGGGGTGTGTGTGTACATGTGAGGGAGGGGAGGGGGGGTTGTGTAGGGGGAGGAGAGGGGGTAATGTATGTACATAAGGGAGGAACATGGAGGGGAGGGGGTTGTGTATGTACATGTGAGGGAGGGGTTGTGTATGTACATGTTGTGTATGTACATGTGAGGAGGGTGTAGGGGGGAGGGGAGGGGTTGTGTATGTACAGGAAGGGGGGGGGTTGAGGAGGGAGGGAGGGAGGGGAGGGAGTTGAATGTTCAAGTAATTTGCAGGAAAATGGTATTTCCTGAAATGAAACGAAAATGAAGGCGGGGTAGGGGTGGGGGAAGGGAGGGGGGGGGGGTGCGCATATGGAATTGGCTGTATTTCGTATCCAAGCTAGAAAGGGGATTAGCTGTTTCAAAGTGTTTGTATTGTGGTTTAGTTTTTGCAAGTATTTTTCTGTGCTTTTTTTTGTAATAAATTTCCCAAATGTGTTAACATTAATGTATCGCCCAGAATACATGAATACATTAGCTGAGTAGATTAATGTAGGTCAGAGGCATTCTGTAACTTTCAATTGCAAAGAGGAACAATATCATATTTCTTTAAAGGACTTTAACGTATTTCTTTAACTATTGACAAAAAAAGAAAAAAGAATAAGATAAAAGATCTTTTATCGTAAATTAATTTTGATATTATAACAAAACCATTACACAAAGTATCCCTTGCTAAATCATTACCTTCACAAAATTATGAGCAAAAAATCGCTAAGCATATACATTTTTAAAAACTCACACAATCCCGCACAAATTACTTGGCACTTTTTTTTTCCCCTTATGCTCCCCTCTTAAATGTTGCAGATAAATTACCAAATTGTCTTAAAAAGCGCATACCAACATTGAATCGGGGCAGAAGGGGAAAAAGTGGCTATCATTGTGGTCACTTTGTAGTCGGGGTTTGTGATCTGGAGATAGTGGGAACGGACCTAGTGAGTTGAATAAAACAGAACATTCCTGCGCAATCAAAAGAAGTCTTTGTGAATATATTGTGTCTCAATTATAGTAGTTGTTTATTAGAGAGGAGCTGTTGTTAGAAGATAGGTGGTGTTTTTGCCACTAAAAATGTTACTTGTTTTTTATTGTTGGATAATGTGGTGTATGCTGTACATGCTTAGTCATACCATAGAGCTATTAACTGAAATAGCTCCATGGTCATACTTGAGATGTACACTAAGATAAACTGGGTTTGTCAAAGTTACATATGTAAATAATTAGAAGTATTAGAAGAATTAACATTCGTGGTTAAATTGAATTCTTGAAAACAAGTTTGCTTTAAAAGGTATAAGCACTTTGAGTGTGATTGTAGGAAAGCGCTATATAAAACTGAATATTTTATATATATATATTTTTTTTTTTAAAGATAATGTGTTTGATGTGGGAATAAATGAAATGAAATGAGGTTTTGAACAAAGATGAATTCTGCTGACTATAATTGCATCAAACCAACAAATGTAAATTAATTCATTTTTAATGCAAGAAATGCAAGAAAATTGTTCTAGTTTAGGCAACATAGTTATAGCCCCAGTGAGCAAGGGGGAAATGAAATCTCACTCTAGTTGATCAATATATTCCCCTAATTTCCAAAATTACATATGCTAACTATTCATCAGCATCATGGTTACCACCTGACTTTGTCCCCTTGGTACATGTAAGGTTGTGGCCCTGCAATAGTGGTGCTGCTTGTTTAAGGCGCCACTGATTTGGTGGAATTAAAAATTTAACCCTCATGAATTTGCGATTTGATGAGCTCACAGATAACTTTTTTTCTTTCTTGTTTCTCAAATTCCAATTTACATTGATTGCCACTATTAGCTAAATCTATGACCTGGAAATCAGGGGTCAGAAATCCTGACTATCCATCATTTCTCTGGGATGGAGCCGGAAATTGAAAGACTACTTTTATGATTAATTTTCTTGTTTGCCATGAAAAAAAATTAACTACCTTGCAACTTTACCATCATTACATCATAAATTTTACTTAGAAGTTTTCTCTCTTCCATATATATATACACTTCACAATCACAAACACATCGTAAACCACAAAATTGCCAACTAATCAATGCTGACCATCCTCTTGTCATCGTATGTCAAATAAAAGTATATCTACAGCTTAATTTTCTCCTCTTCGTGCATCTGAAAATAAAACAAGGAATCTTAGTCTCCATTTGTGACAGTGCATTAATATGGAAAAGTATTGGGTTGTAAACTCGTTAGGCACCTTTCCTTCACAATCACTAAGTTTATTTATAATATTTACAATGTACGAAACTTTTCACACTGAGTATAAATCCAGACTATATCCTCACATGGCGAAGCATGGAACTAAACTGCATCACAACTGACCATAAGGTAAATATACAAACCGCTAAAACCCTGCTTGACTGACAGACCAGGGACCAGGACAGAATGTCAATCAAATCCTAACGCTCTCTCTCCCAAAGAAACATTAGATTTATGTTTACTAAACCATGTGCAAAAAGCGCTGAGGAAAATGTCAAATAGGTATTTTCTCAGGAGATTGCAAGACTTATAGTCTGCTTAACGGATTAATTACAGTATTTACACATTTGCCTAACATTAAGACAAAAGCCATGTTTTAAAATTGTACGTATTATCAGGGCTTTGGTCTCAATAAATAAACTATCTCAATTTGATTGATGTTACTAATGATATTTGGGTCTGAAGTGTCAGAGCCGTCAGGGAGACACTATTTTGGAAATGACAACATGCATCCCTGCTTGTAGATAAATTTTGTTAATGTGGTAGAGGACATTCAAAGCAGTAAGTTTAGTAAAGAATATAAATCGGTTGCGTTGAATTTGTGTCAAGATGTTGAAAATAATTTTACACAATATTCAATTAATTGATATCGGTATAATCTGGTTAAAACAGTCTTAGATTCAGAAATGTGAATGCTAGGGATGGTGTGAATGCTAGGGGTGAAGTGTAAATGTCAGGGGTGGGGTGTGAATGCCAGGGTTGGGATGCAAAAACGAGGGGTGGAGTGAATGCCAGGGGTAATCGTGAATACCAGGGGTAGGTGTGAATGCCATGGGTAGGTGTGAATGCAAGAGGTAGGTGTGAATGTCATGGGTAGGTGTGAATGCAAGGGGTAGGTGTGAATGCTATGGGTAGGTGTGAATGCAAGGGGTAAGTGTAAATGTGAGGGGTAGGTGTGAATGAATGCCAGAGGTGAGTGGTGGCTATAAATGCCAGGGATAGGTATGAATGCCAGGAGTGAGGTGTGAATGCCAGGGGTTACCAAACATATGTTGCAAATATGAGAAGGGGGGTTGGGAATGGGTGTCAAAAATATAAGGTTATGAACTTTTGATGCATACGGTATGTACTTTTGAGGATATCTTGTCTCAAGAAAATTGTTTTAAATGTCGCTGATAATTCTAGTGTCGTCACATCTGTGGTGGGAATTGATTAGGTTTCTTGTGTACCAATCAGAACTGTAGATTATCTCAGATGACTGCAGGGTCTTCAGTGAAAGTCCAACAAAAAAAATCATTCAATTAATATTGAGTCTCCAAAATAATACACTCATCTTATTAACATGAGTGCTATATTCAATATTCACATTCAATATCAACATTATATGTTCTGCCCAATTTGCATTTGTGCAGAGTTTAAAGTTACTTATATGCATGCAAGTACTTCCAAGAATTGTTACTCAATGAAATGCAGAGTGAAAACTAATCCCTGCATACTTCCTATACACCCTTTAAGAAGTTTTCACCGATTGACTTACCTAATTGATTTTGTAAGTGTCGAAATGCAACACCATTTGGACAACTTATGTGAGCAATAAAGGCCGTTCGTACACCCTTGCGATGAGGGAGCGAAATATCTGCCCTGCTTGAATTCTATGCATAGGTAGTCAACGCAGCAGATGATGCATGTTGTAAAATAAGACCATTGCCCTGAACGAATTCAAGTCATTAATCTGGCACATCTTGTCAGTTTCAACAGTGTACATTCCACAGATTTTATAACTTCATTTAACAGAGACATTCGATACGTCAAGCATGTCTCTCGGCTCTATCATCTTCGCACATCTCTTCAGCTTCCCGTGCTTTTTCAGAAAATTCTGATTTTCACTCTCAAGTGCAACTGTGCTATCTTGTTGGTGTTACTTATTTCTGCCCTGACAGGTAATTTAAGGAACGCCGTCGTTGTTGTATCTAGGGAAGTCTTGATGTCATCGGCACATTCTATTAACAGCTAGTATGAAGTAATGTTCATACATGAATGTTACACACACACACAATATGTACTTTGAGTATTCAGATTCAAGTGTTTAAAAATGTGTCAAACGATTTTGAACGTTGATAAAATTGAGAATTTTTTTTCTCGTTTTGGAAAGGTGTGTCAAGACGCACATCTCTTTCATCTCTGGAATAGTTTTCTTAATATAACTTTTTAAGAGGAAGTGCCACATATGTATATTTTGCATTTTATATAGACTTCATGCAAATTTGAAAGCTCTTTGTATCTTAATATTAAACAAATTAAATTCATAGGCCCAAATATCCAAATTTAAAAGAATGAGTTGATTACAAGTGCAATTGTTTTGCATATTATGCAACAATTGAATTTAGTTTCCAAGTTATGGCTGCTATTGGTACTGCTATTCAGGGCCCTCCTCCCTCCCACCCGGGAACTATCACTGCTATTCAGGGCCCTCCTCCCTCCCTACCCCAGGAACTATTACTGCTATTCAGGGCCCCTCCTCCCTCCCTACCCCGGGAACTATCACAAGATATATCATAGTTCAGTTTGCTTTGGTGCAGTGAGATTTCTTTCCATTTTGCATGCATGTAGGCCTATTGAGGAGCATTGTGTACACACTAACTGGGGGCTGCCTGGCAGTGGCATTATAGTCATGGGGAGTGGTGCATGGATAGGTACTCCCTGCCTGCCTTTCTGTTCCTCCTGTGGCTTTTCCCGAAATACATATATACCATAGTTACAGTACACACTTTTTTGGATGCCAAAATCACAGTTTGAACTCGTCACACTTTTTTAATACTGGGTACACCACAACATCATGAACAAAAAAGCTTCTCCCAGATATTGGGCATTATACAGTATTACTTCATGTGTTAATGATGATGATCATGCACTGCATAACTGTATGCATTTGAGCCAGAGGTGTAGATTTAGTGGGGGGTGGGGGGGGGGACTGTTTACTCTGAGAGAATTTCATCTGCTCGATTTCATGTTTTCTGTCCAGTTGGAGATAAAATTATTAACATAAAATTGAAAAAAAGTTGTCAATTATCATTCAAAATTTTGTGAAAATTTCCTGAAAATTTAAAAAACTTCATGAGAAGTGAAAGAGATTTCAAAAATTGAAAGAGATTTCTTGAAAATTGAAATGAGTTTTCCCGATTAGCAACAACATTTCACGGAAACTTCCAGAAAAAGCTTTGGGGCTTTTGCACCCTCCCCCCCCTTCCCGAGAGGTCACCCTTCCTACGCCCCTGATTTAAGAATGTAACTTTTTTGTTGTTAATCAAGCTCAAAAGGTATTTTGCGATGATCACACTTTTTTTGTGACTGACAGCTATTAAATGCTAGCTACCAAGCCAAATCAGTCAATTGGTTTGACACTGTACAGAATGTGCTACAAATCAGTTATTCATCTTATGTTAAACGAATTGTGACAGTTATGTTAATCATGTGTACATCTTTGCTGTCAAATGTAAAAACTACAAAAAAGCTGATACTGCAAAATTGTTTTCTCTTCCTTGGGGAAAAGTAATTTGACATCAGTGATAATTCTTCTATCACACCTCATTTCTTGAATTTTACTCGTGCAAGAAAATTAAATTTTCAGAGAAGACTTACGATTCTACGAAGTCATTATTTGTGGCCTCTGGCATTTATAAATTCCGTGCTGACATTGTCAGATCTGGTTTTATTTTGCTTGATCCTTCAAAATACCTCAAAATTGGATTTCAAAACTGCAAGGTTTTATGCATCAACGTCATTGAAATAATGTTATGTTAACAAAGCCTAATTCCCAACAAAATTAATTGAAAGTTGTTCTGCAAGGTTGGTATTTTTAGATTTTTTATCTATCTTGTGAGGTATGGCAAATCTGAGAGTTGAAAGGTATAATGAAAGGTAAAATAATTCCCCAAATATGCATTTTAATTTGATTTTTATCCCTAAAGATTATAGGAAAAATACTTGCTACGCCTTCAAAATTGAATGGTCTATGCTATCATTGGCGGCATAGGAAGATATTTGATAAAGGAGGAGGGGGGGGGCAGTTATAATATCTTAATTCATACCTATGAATGTATGAGTCTCTTATGTCTAAAAACTATTTGTAAAGCTTCTCTTATGTCTAAAAGCATCTCGTATGTCCAAAAAGGCTCATGTCTACAAAAACTATTTGTAAAAAATTTTTTAAAGAGTTTTAATCGTAAAATTATTGGGAAAATTTGGACACATTTTCAGAAAATTAAAGACAATTTCCTGACAATAAGAAAATTTCCAGAAAATAAAGGAAATTACTTAAAAATTAAAGAAATAAAGAAAATTCCTGATAATTAAAGCAAATTTCCTGAATATATTTTAAGGACATTTCCCAAAAAATGAAGCAAATTTCCCAAATATGAAGCAAATTTCCTGAGAATTGAAGGAGATGTGTTCGGTCCCTATACGCCACTGCTATCTGTTATCAATGATAGATACAGATGGTCAAGATATTTACAGTATTTTATGTTGCTTCTTATTCCCAGGACATCACAATTATTTTTTCTTGACTTGAAATTCATTTGATTGATGTCTGTTCTATAAAATAAGAAAGTAAGGTTGTTAAGCTTGGCTGCATTAGCAGATTGTAGTATAAGTCCCAAAGGAATATAAGATTTTCATGAAATTTCCTCAAATCAAAGGAATATTTGCATGAATTTTCATTTTTTTGTATATGATAGAACACTCTTAAAGAAATAATAACATTTAGATGTGTGCCTAATAATTACTTTGGGTGCAATCTTGTGTTTATAGCAATAGACTAAATTGGCTTCGTGGGTCACGTGACATGAATTGGGTGTTTACATTTTTGTAATTTGTGGAACTGATTGGAATTAGCACAAGTGATCACTTACTAGCTATAGAGATGGCATGTGTTCTTGTTGTAAAGTGCATCATGATTGTTGCATATATTGGATAAAAAAAGGATGTCACACGCATACACAAAAACACAGACACAAAAACATATTCTAAAGCACCTGATTTTAACTGGAACTTGGGCTTAGCTTTGCAGGCAAAGGAGGTGCAGGGATTGAAGAGAATGATGTGTGTGTATCTCCTGCAGTCTTTAATTTACCATAGGCATCTGGAAATGGGAGGACAAGTGCCCTTTTTAGAGATATGCCCTTTCAAACAATGAAAAATACGACAGTGGAAAGTGCCCCATAGATCCTGTACCCCCCAGATTCAAACATCTTCCTCCGCCTCTGCAGAAATTATTTCAAGTTTATCGTCTGCTGAAGAATTCCTCAGGCAGCAATGTTTCCATGATTTTTAGATAAAGTTTTTGCTGAATTAAATTGACGCTTCAACCAAGAGACTTATTTACCATCTTAAAGATGGTATACCATCGGACACTGCTGCCAATGGATGGGCCGTAACTACCCCGACATAAGTATAGCAACTTTATCTAAATGATGTTGTCATTGAACGCTTTCGAACACACTTGACTAAGTGGCCTCTGTCCGCCGATCCTTGGCATAGCAAGGCTTTTCTGAGGTTTTGATGTTTATAACGTGTCCAAGTGCTCTTTCAATTGGCATGTTTCCGAGTTTCTAACTCCGGTTCATGCGACATTTGCCTCAGTTACTGTTAATGGGTAGTGACATGTTCGGTCTGACTGTAAGTAGGAGTGGTTTTATAGTAATTCCTATTCAAAGATCCTTCATCCTTAAGAGGATACGGAATCTAGTCCTTTAAGTAGGATAAAACTAGTGCGAGTATCAGAACCAGCCTTTTGGAAATTGTGCTGTGACCTGAACTCCCTTCCTTCCTATCTTCGGTTGCAATCTGATTGCATATCTATAGCATGGAAAGTAAGGTATAACTTGAAGTTAATTTACCCCTCTAAGCGTAGCGGGGATATTTACGAGAGTCATACTTACCTTCCATGCGTCCTGGCCCGCCTCCCCTCTCGGTAAGGCCTTGGTGGAATGCTAAGTGAGGGTTATTAGAGGTATTATGGAGGTCAGGGCTGGGCCGGTAACTAGGTTTTCAAGGTTGGTGAGAAGTGTGTTAGAATCAGGTCATGTGACCAGATCGCATATTTATAGCATGGAAGGTAAGTATAACTCTCGTAAATATCCCCGCTATGCTTAGCGGGGTAAATTTATGGAAAATTTCATACCAAGATCTGCAATTATTTGGATATTTATAGATCATAAGTCTTGAAATCGGAAATATTTGCATGACAATTACAAGTTGTATTGATCATGATTTGGAATATCTAATGTTCCAAACAATATCAAAAGTAAGTTCATCATTTTCTCAGTTTCACACTCAACAGCTCAGTTGTTAGCGAGTCAGTTGCATTGGCCCCATTGTTTTCCCCTGGATAAGTTAAAGGTGCCCCACTATTGAGATTTGGGTAACTTGCACATAGCAACTGTTTCAATTATAATACTCTCTTCAATCTGTCAACAAAAAGATCATTTAGCCTATAATAAGAGGACTTGTCTTAAATATTTGAAAGAACACAAATGTTTGACTTTTGTAAACAGACACTAACTTTGCAAATAAAGTGGAGGAGGGCATGCCAGTCAGTGGCATTGACATAACTAGGGGGGACATGCCCCCCCCCTATTCCCACACCAAAACAAATAAAATACACATCAAAAATATATGTTAGCTATCAAATTACGAGACCCATTACCCGTAACGTTACTATGGTGGTTCTCCTACAGTTGACAAATTTCAATGCGCAATTCAGCATATAAAACCCAAGAGCTTTTACAAACTCTATATATATAATGCACACCTTTAGACTGTGTGACACATATCACACAGCAGTAACTCACCCCCCACCCAACCCCCCCTTCCCAAAAAAAGGGGCCCTTATGTGGGCCCCTGGAGTGTACATCATGGGGCTTTGTGCTTAGCGCAAAGCAATGTCGCCTTACGGCAACATACTTTAGGTTACCCCTAATTAAAAATATCTCATGATGGTTGGTCCCCATACAAAAATCCTGTTTCAAAAATGCCAATGAGCAGTGGAACCAGCAGGGGTGGGGAGGGGGCTGGCCCGCACAATAATAAAAGAAGACAATTTCTGATTTAGGGTTATATCAACTTAAAGAGAAAAAGTGCCATTTCCGAGCATCTGGATGGTTGAAATATATGATTTTTCTTTAATCTAGCCCAAACCATTATGGCGGTTTTGAGAATCTGGGTACTCAGACATAGGCTCTAATGTGAGGTAATTCTTTGGCAATATAGAATTTTGTGCTTGGGGAGTGGTGGGTGGGGAGGGGGGGGGGGAGTGGTAAAGTCTTTGCTATGAAATTTCTTGTGGGACTATGAGTTAAAAGCTTGCCCTCCCCCTGCCCCAATACGAAATATCGTCTGCCCCTATATGCTGATATGAGTCTATGACAAGGGCATGAAGGGGCTGGGCATAAGTTGTTATAAGTTTGCCCAAGCCCCATTTCAAAGATGTACCATTAGATTATAAGTAGGGAAAATAAACGTTGGCAGATGTGAATGCTTTGTTGTTTTTCAGAATGAAAAAGTCCAATGTACGGGTGTTTTGCCCCAGCGTAACTCTACAGTGCGCATCCCCCTGTTCCGCCATCTTATCAGTATCCAATTCTGGCAAGTGCAAATATAAGCTATGAACACTTTGTTCTTTAATAATATAAATTTTAAGGGTATCCCCTGCCCCGTCCCAGTGGTTTGGACATCGTTGGATGTTGCATAAAAGGCCTTGTTTAGTAACAGATTATAGGCATCATCTGCAAATAAAACATGTAAAAGTCGCTGATGTTTAAAAAAAAAGATGGATCTGGCTGATCAGCAACAGGAGCGTGGGAAATAAGGGTCCCCTCAGGGGTGGGGGCAAGACCCCCAAATTTTCTGGTTACAAGCAGAAAAATGTACTAGTAAATGATTTCTATTAGTGCTCAAGTTGCTGCTAATCGGGAAATCTCCATTTTCCAGAGAATTTTCTTCATTTCCGGGCATTTTTTTCTTCTAATTTCTAGAACATTTTCTTCACTTTCCTTCAGTTTTGAGCAGTTTTGTCAATTTTTGGGAAATTTGTCTTAAATTATCGGCATGTTTTAATTAAAGTTTGCTCATTTGTCGGGATTTTTTTTGTTGTTGAAAATGTTGCCATATTTTACCCAAATTCCCGGGAAGTTCATTCCTGAACAGGAATTGGATGGAACTTTGGAAGGTGCATTCTTTCAAGAGCCAAATGAGTAGTTGGTGCATTAATCTGCATTTCTGTTATTGACTGTGGCAGCACTACAATTTTGGGCGTGAAAGGGGGAGGCAAGCGAGGGGCAAATTTGTCTTCATGTGGTGGGGGCAAAAGCCCCTAAATCGAACAAAATATTTCACATTACAAACTTTTCTGGGGGAAAGTGGGGGGAAAAACGATCTCGTGGGGGGGGGGGGGGGGAATCACCCCCATAGTGCTGCCACTGGTTACTAATTACTAAAAGGTTTCTGGTTTAAGCCAAGACTCAAACCTGGAACCTCCAACATGCCAGTCGTGCACTCTAGTCTCTATTGGCTGCGCTGCTTGACTCTGAGCTGAGAGCACTTCACTCTGATCTAACTGAAGTGAAGGTTTTAATATGTAAATGAAACTTGAAAGGATTTGATAATAAAATCGAGCAAGATTATTTTTCCCCAATTTATGGGAAATCCACATACCAGATGTAATCATTTATGAATCTTTAAGTAGAAATGCAGGCTAGATGTAAGAAATAACTGATAAGGCCTACATATTCAGACAATCAGGATAATAACCTAACCTCTGGAACAAACTTCATGAATTTCTACAGTGGGTTCAAATCTGTAATTGATCATGACTTTAATCAAGAGAGAAATTTAAAGGAATATTCCCATAGATTTTCAGTTTTTCATATATGATAGAGAAAATTTGTAGAAACAAAGTGATTGGCAACATAGTATGATGTCTTAAAGACCATTTCAACAAAACTTTCGTATTTCTTAAAAATGATTTGGATTTTTTATTATTGTAAATGTGATGGATACCAAGAAAAAAAAGTTTCTTGTAAATTATATATTCCACCCTATCTCTATAATGAACCAATAATGCTGTTCAATAATGTAAAAAAGTGTGATTAAATTCATAAGAAATGCATAAGAACTGTGCTTCAATTGCCTTAATGGATGACATTACCAAGCTGAAGGACATATACTGTATGAGGTGTTGTTAAGAACATTTTTTTACTCTTTAAATTGTTATAACTTCTAAACGGAATAAGATTTTTACATAGTTTTTTCACCATATTGTTATTACAAATTTTCTTGATCATATATGAAAAACTGATAATTAATGGGAATATTCCTTTAAGGGGCTCTTCACAGTCAGAAAAGAATGCTTGGCACCTTACTGAAGGCGCTTGTTGGCGGGTGGGATTTGGGTGAGTAAACAAATAATGAATATCATCGTGAAAATGTTTGCCAGGAACTGAATTTTTGCGCAACTACTATTAGTATTTTGACACATTAACAGCATTCTGCAGACTCCCACTGAAGCTCACACTACTTCTCCAAGTATGATAAGTATAGCAGACCCTTAGCTTGATTTAAAGAGGGGCAGGGTGCTAGACTTTTTGAGGAGCACATGAATGCACGCGTGAAACGCTGTGTCTTTTCGGCATGGAGTCCAGGGGCACCCTTGAGGCTCATTCCTCTAGTGAGGAAGCTTTGGGATTTTAGCTATAATTATACATCTGAGAATGAAGCTATTCTGACTGATAAGGAACAGTCTATCATTCTGGGTTCTGTATCCGTGTAAAGTATTTCATTTATGAGGCTAATTCAGATTATTAAGTAAAAAAAACATTTAATCTATAAATATAAAAAAAATACATTTTTTTCTCAAGAGGGGCAGGGCGGACCCAGGGGGCAGGGCGGGCCGCCCCTGTGAAACAGCAAAGCTAGGGATCTGAGTATAGTTACCGAGTAAATGCCTGTAAAATAAAACTTTCCTGTTTCTGAGTATTGAAGCACTTCTCCTCAAAAATCTAGACGCAAGTACCAAACTCAGGTAAATAACGATGAACATTCTTGCGTAAACAAGCCAGAATAGTCACACAGTATATCTGGTCGGATTGAGTATGAACACCCAATTCAGGTCATGTGACACATGTAAACAAACGAAGCTGATTTGGTCTATTTAAAGAAGTTATTTATGAAATGTTTTTGGCAATTTTTAAGCAAACTGGGAAAATACTGCTTTTCATCGTTTAAAAAAATAATAATAATTGAGTGTTTAATCTAAATCCACTGGAGAATGGTCTATTTGTGGTCATATTTGGTCTGAAATTTGCTTTTAATAGCTGTTTATCTCTTTCAAAGCCATTAAATAATGACAATAAATATTCTAAAATGTTTTGAAATCTTTTGTATCCTCACATTAGCTATGATTCAGACCATGTTACTAGCTAGGTCATTGGCCATTGTTGAAGTTTTGCCAAATCCCAGGCAATGACCTAGCACATTTGTAAGAGTCATTGGGAAGTGTCACTTAAGAATTTTCCCTCCATGTCTATATTTAACCTCAAAGAGCACCTGAGCAATATTTCATGCACATGACTTGTCCTCCCCCTTAGAAATTTGTTCCAGCAAATCATAACCACAAACTTACTGTAGCAAATAGTGAGACCACTTTATCTTAATTAAAATAACTACACAATAAGGACTTCATCCATTGTTAATATGATACTCAGCACCAACTTCCACAGCAACTAAGGTTTTCAGAATAAAGAAAATAAAGAGGAAAAATCTGACCCGGCCTGGTTATGTATCAGGTCGGGTCTGACTGTTTGAAACTTTAAGGAGCAGAACAACTAATGCAATTTATTTGGTATTGCAGGTAGTACTAAACTAATTACTTGCCCTGTTGAAGCCTATGATGAAAGGGTCAAGTTTGGGGTCCTTTTTGTACCAGAATGTTATAGATTTGGGATCTTTTGTGATGTTTTTCAAAAAGTACCATCTAATTCTCTCGGATGAGGGTTACTTTCAATAGGGGGTCACCAGAGGTTTTGAGCCCCTTTTTTTAGGCTGAAGTGAAAAGTGTTATACACCCTCACCAAATCACTCAAATTATGGTGTGGGTCCATGGTAAAATAGTTTTCTATGAAACTTTTACAGAAACAAGTTTCAGTATGTATAGTCAAGACCTACCATTCCTGAAATTTTCAACTTCTCAGCTTCCTGTCCCATGAAATGGGACCTCTCGAAAATATTTTTATTAGTCTTTTTCTAAGGGTTCTCATTTTTGGATGGCAGAGTGATACCGGATTAGTTCCCTGCTACCTGCAAATTTGCCTATTAAATTCTGTTTTATACATATGTAGGCATAGCATACTGCATACCTTTTATGTGGCTTATATGTACAGTACATGAAAATAATTATTTTCCTTATTGAAACCTATGGTAAAAGTATACAAATTTTTGTACCAAGTTTTGGGATTATCATCATGCTTTTTGAAAAGTATGATCTAATATCTTTAGAAAGAAGTTTTGGATTAGTAATTTTTCTGAAAGTATAAAGTAAATAGTTGCAATGTTAAACTTTAGGGGGGGGATCCTATTATCAATTTTGGCAATGGTCATATTACTCCCATTTGCCATGTAATCCTCTACCTAATGGCTCACCCATGCAATTCACTTTCACAACAGCACCAAATTCTTGTAATTTCTTTTCTTCGATTTTGGGTATTTATGTAAAACTGATGGAGCACAAAAATAAATTAAATTCAACATTTTCTTTTTCTAGGAAACCAAGCAGCATGTAATGACCACATTCTTAGAAACAGAAAAATCCTATGTCTTGTGCCTGGAGTCCCTTGTGAAGGTAAGATTTGTTTAGTTTGATATTAACTGTATTAACACCCATTGCTGAATACAGAAGCCACCAAATCTTTAGTGCACAGTTTTATTACTTCACGACTTGACTACTGTAATGCGCTACTGTGTGGTGTAACAGACTCTTTAACCGGTAAATTGCAGCTTGTTCAGAACACAGCGGCCTGAGTAATCACTCACACAAGAAGATCTGAACACATTACGCCTGTGCTGAAGGAGCTCCACTGGCTTCCCGTGGGTTACCATATTAAGTACAAGGTCATCATGCACACTTTGCGGGCACTATGTGGCTTATCACCTTGTTATATGACAAATATGTTTAAACTCCAGCCCGTGCATTCAGGCCATGTAGATCTTCAAGTCTCGTGGTACCACGAACAAAAACTGTCAGTTATGGTGACAAATCTTTTAGAACAATAGCATCAGCATTCTGGAACAATCTTCCAAGTAATGTTCGAGACTGTACAGATTTGAAAGCTTTAAAATCTTTATCAAAAACATATCTATTTAAGCTAGCATATGGACTATAACTTCTAATTATATTAATTTATATTATATTTCATGTACAGTGCTAATGAGCATGTTTTTTCATGAATTTTAGCACTATAATATTAGGTATAATTATAATAACTACTGCACTGTATTCGATATGATAAGCACCAAGGAATGCCATAAGCTGAGGTAGCGAACTATGGCCCCCACTGCTTTAAAAGTTAAATCCCCATCTTTTTTTAGCCAAACCCAAGTTAAAATAACAAGGAAATTTCAGATGAAAAAAAACCTGATAGGTTCTGAGGTTTTTGGCCCAACTTATGAAAAGTTTCCAGTTCTGTTATAAGTGTCCAAGTGTGCTGACAAAAATGTTTTGGGCAATGGGTTGGCTGCAGAGGAACAAGAACGAAGGGTAAAGGGAGCAAACTGCCCCCTGAGAGGATTTCACCCTCTCAGTTACATGCTTTCTTCACAGTACAATGGTAGGTACAATTGAAATAACATTGATATTAACATGAGAAAATCATTTTTTTTTTTAAATTGGGAAAAAATAAGTTGACTAATTTGTGTTAGAGAATTTTTTCAATTAGAGTCTGTTACAAAAGTTTTTAATTTATGATAAAAATTTTCCCACGAATATTTAAAGGAGCTGGCAGTCGAAAAGTGGGGGCATTAGCTTTTGCTAATTTATGCAGATTTTAACCACTTAGAAGTCGCATCACACGGTCTGTTTTTACAGAAATGTTTACCTATCGCGCACAAGCGAACAAATCCCAAAAAGTTAATGGGAAAATACATGCAAATTTTGAGAACTCGGGTCGGGATGTAGTAGCGTGTATGATATTATGTACTCCTGGGTGCAAGAAAGTTATTCTATTTGATTTGAGTCTCGGGTTTAATACGCCCTCACTTTTTAGCCGCCAGCTTCTTTAACAAATGTTCTATCACATGTATAATATGTGTTGCAAAAACAGTGCACTGAGAAAAGAAGATTTGGTGGTGAAAAGAACAAATTCTTTATTTGCTTCTATATGCAAGTAGGCCAGGCCAGAATGAATACAATTTCCTCAGAGAGGCAGATTCTGACCTACTTACTTGAGACTTCAAAGTTTATTAAATTTTACACATGAAGTTTGCATCCATGTTAGATTTTTGGTAATGTTGAGATAATGAAGGCAAGTTATTACTTGTGGTCCTGAGCAAATTACATGTGAATAAATTTTCCTCAGCATGTTGCTGTTAGCATTTTATGCATAAAACAAATTATGCATAAGTTTGGGAGGTGTGGGAAAAAGAATCGTTATATGAGAAGAATGGTTCGGATCTTTGGACACCATATTGAGTCTTGTAAATATGTATGGACTTTAAATAATAATAATGATACATTCGAGTTCTATAGCGCTTTTTGACAAAGAGTCTCAAAGGGCTGAAACTCTTTGTGTCAGATGTAAACATTTGAAATAACTAACTAAAATAACTAGTGAGTTAATCCCGCACCCTTTATAGTGGCAGTGCTATGGGGGAGGGGGGAATTTTCCCCCACAAGATCGCTTTGCCCACCCCCCATTTCCCTTCAGAAAATTGAGTAAAGTGACAAATTTTGTCCATTTATAGGATTTTTCCCCTCATGAGACAAATTTTCCCCTCGCTTGCCATCCCCTCACTTCCCCCCCCCCCCATGATAAAATTCCTGGTACTGCCACTGACTCTTCATCTAAGTGAATTCTTTATTAGGTGTGCGTATTTTCACCCAGAGTATAACCATCTTGAAATCATTTCGTCTTAGAGAGAGACTTTTTAGACCAAATTTGCAGTGAAAATCTAACAAATGTTTTATCACTCACTTGTATGTATTATGTGTTGCAAAAACAGTGCACTGAGAAAAGAAGATTTGGTGGTGAAAAAGAGCAAATTCAGACCAGATCTTAATTTATTTCCTTCTATATGCAAGTAGGCCAGATTTAAGGGATAAAATTTCCTCTAGAGAGACAGAAATGACCTACTTGATCGAGACTGCAAATCATATTAAATTTTACACCTGAACTTCTCATCCATGTAAGATTTCCAGTAATATTGAGATAATGAAGGCAAGTACAAATTACTTGTGGTCTTGAGCAAAATACATGTGATTGAATTTTCCTCATCATGTTGCTATTATCATTTCATGCATTCAATTTATGCGCAAGCTTGGGATGACTAAATGGAAAGAGAATAGTTATGCGAGTGAGTTGAGAATGTTTTGACACTTTGATACAAAATTAGGCCATGCTAAATGAATTTATATAAACATTTGTAAATGATTTTATATAAACATACGAAAATGATTAATCAAAATTGTTTGAATAACTGATAAATTAACCCCACTATGTAAATTCTTTATTTAGGTGTTTGCTTTTTTACCTGGAGGTAAAACCATCTTGAAATAGCTTTGATTTAAATGGGAGGAAATTTGAAAAGATTTGGGAAGGGAAAAAATAAATATCTTGTCGTAGAAAATTTCTTCATAGATCAAATTAGCAACGAAAATCTTACAAATGTTCTGTCACTCATTAGTATGCATTAGATGTGTTGCAAAAGCATCGCACTGAGAAAAAAGATTTGGTGGTGAAAAAAGCAATTTCAGACCAGATCTTTATTTCCTTCTATATGCAAGTAGGCCAGAATAAAGGGATACAATTTCCTCTAGAGAGGCAGAAATGACCTATTTGATTGAGACTGCAAATCATATTAAATCTTACACCTGAAGTTTTCACCTATGTAAGATTTCTGGTAATGTTGAGATAATGAAGGCAAGCTAGTACATTACTAGTGGTTACAAGCAATAGCCTGTTGCTGTTAGCACTTCATGCATAAAAACAAAATAAGCATATGTTTGGTAGAACTGGGAAAGACTGAAATTGTTATATAAGGGATACATTAAAGAAGGGTTTCATGCTTTTGACACTAAATTTATTTGTGTGAACTGTATGTACTTTACTTCAACATTTGCATGATAAGGTAATTAAGTGATCGTGCATGCTGTTTCATGCAAACATAAGACAATAACTATTACAGATAAATCATCCAGCTTAGTATTTAATTGTTTTTTGAAGGGACGGATGATATAGTTGCCAAGATGATATAATATTTGGGGTGGGGAGGGGGGTGGAGATGAATTAATGGAGGGGGGATATTTTTAGTAATATCAGTCACATGCGCTTTTTATGTTGCCCTTTCATAATCAAGGGGAAAGTTTTCAATTTCGTTTCCCCTTGGCTTAGATGCCAGTGGTAATTCTGATACAGCCAGTAAATAGTTCAAACTTTCTGTCATCTATTATTAGTATAAGTTACATGTAATCAAGGATGGACATACAACACCTTTATCATGTCTGCCCATGTTGCCTTCTTGGATTGACATGGGCAGACAGGATCAACAAAATGGAGGGTAAATAACTGCATCAGATGGCTGCTGCAGCATGGAGATGTGTTAGACTCATTCCATATCCCAACACAGCTCACCATCATTTAATGATCTTAAGGGGTGAGTCCACTGAACCACTAAGGCTTAGGCGATGAATGATACACAACTGTTAACCCCTTTCATCCCTTTTGGCGATGAACGATGATAATGATTAGATATTTGTACACAACTGGTATCCCTTTTCATCCCTTATGGCGATGAATGATGATATTTGATTAGATATTTGTACACTGTTATCCCCTTTTATCTTTTATGGCGATGAATGATGATAATGTTTACATATTTGTATACAACAGTTAACCCCTTTTATCCCTTATGGTGATGAATGATAATATTTGATTAGATATTTGTACACAACTATTATCCCCTTTTATCCTTAATGGCGATGAATGGTGATATTTGATTAGATATTTGTACACAACTGTTATCCCCTTTTATTCTTTAAGGCGATGAATGATGATAATGATTAGATATTTGTACACACTGTTATCCCCTTTTATCCTTTAAGGTGATGAATGATGATAATGATTAGATATTTGTACACAACAGTTATCCCCTTTTATCCCTTATGGTGATGAATAATGACATTTGATTAGATATTTGTACACAACTGTTATCCTCTTTTATTCTTTATGGCGATGAATGATGATAATGATTAGATATTTGTACACAAGTTTTAACCCCTTTTATCCCTTGTGTATCCTTTGCCAAGCAACATAAACATTTTGCCTGAGGTGACACTGGGTCATTCTGTTTAAGAAGGAAAGGGCGGTAAAATAACCATAATAATTAGTTATGACAGTGTTGACCGGCCAGTCACCAACAGTTGGCCCCGGTTTGAACTTCCACCAAACTAATCTTCCGCAGAGGGATTATTTTAAGGTGCATTTTTTCCTCATCATAAACAAGATCCAATTAATTTCCTCCAAACTTATCAGTTTTCTACTGAGAAATCAATTTTTTTAATTTCCTGAGGTTCCTTAAAGATTTCCAGTCTTTTTTTGGGGTGTATTTTCTGTCCTTTTTGGAGATAACCAAGATAAGAACATGCCTCAGGGAATGTTAAGCAGGGAGGGAGTTGTTAAATAACAACTCCCAGTGTGAAGTCTGAAAATAAGATTAACTTTTTAAAAAGGTGCCTAGTTTTTAATTGCTTTATATATTTTACAAAAATAAAGTACTATGAAAAGCAAGGAAGTGTATGACAAGTGTGTAGTAATCTATTTATAGGTTATTAGTCACCTGTCAATATCTATCTGTGATGGTGCATGGATTTTTGTTTTTGTAGAGTTTTTGTGGGATATTGGGTGGGGTGGGAAAGATCATGAGGTGGGAAAGAGAACTTGAGAACTTGAAATGATGATGATGAACAAAAGGGAGGAAGGGATAGGGAATGGAAAGAGAATGGTGTATATGATGGTGGGAGTGATTTGTTTTTATTCACAGAAGAAATCTTGATATTTATGTCAATACATACTTTGATGCACAGAAATAAATTGAGTTTTGCATGTTGTGTTGTTAATCCCCGAATATAAATTTCTGGACGTGTAAAGTGTAATTGCAAGTCTTGTATCTCTGAAAAGAAGTTATTAGTAATCTTGGGGTTTGTTACAATTTCAATTCTTCTATTTCAATCTAATTCTTCTATTTCAATCTAATTCATTTATTTTCCACAATCTTTAATAGTTGCTTGGGCGACAATTTCGATATTGACCCATATCGATATCACCGATTTTGATTGATATTACCGATTTTGACTTCAAGGTACATGGACTGCTAAAAAGGTGATACAGTAATTACAGGTAGACGGATAAACAAGCATGGATACAACAAAAAAAATTATTTTATGATCTTATGCCAAAGGCCTAAACTTTTTCAATGTTTCTGTGCTTGATCTTCTGAGATAGAAACCACGTAAAGAACATTTTTAAGCATAGTGGGTGTTTATTTAAAGATTTATGTATATATTTTGCAATGATTTATGTTAATTTGTACAACAAGTTTACACTTGACTGTTTTGTACTGAGACGAGATTATACCTTGTACAGAACAGTAACTTATGACTTATGCACTTGTCACTTTTATGACTCACCCCTACTACCCCCGGCAATGTCAGTCAAAGGTGAGTCATTGACATATGAATAGTGACTCTCATGTGCGTCATTGTACCAAATTGTCAGTCACCAGAGTGACTCTGGGGTGAGTCAATTTACCTCAGACCCATTGACTTTGTACAGAGGTGATTGATTTGGGGTAAGTCATTTTACACAAAAATGTCAGTCACCGAAGTGACTGTGCATCAATGTACATGTTTTGTCTACCCACTTTGGTGCAATGACTCACCTTGTCTGGGGATGTAGGGATGAGTCACACAATTGACAAATGCATTATGTATGAAGTCATATGATTTGCATATCAATATTTCGGTAATATTAATATTTTCCTGGCGATATATTAATATTGCATAAATGATCAATATCAACCAAGCTTAGGCCTTTTCTTTGAATAATATATAATTTATTTACAATGATATAAAGTAAGTTATGGAAGCCTGAAAAGCAAGAGCTTGGAAAAGCAGGTGACATTGACAAAATATAAAGAAAAATAATGACAAAAAAAAGATAACAAAAGAAATAACCTACTAAACAAAAGTCAAAATGAACAATTTTACAACTTAAATATATACACTACCACCTCTACAACAGCCCTCCCACCCACATAAACCACCCCTAGCCCTACCTCGTAACCCACCCGCTATAACCAGACCAGCTACAAAAACAATTATCTTCCAATCAAGAGAAAGAAATATATTCATTCATACATAAATCTTTATATTCTCCCAATTTTTATCAGAATATTTTATCAGACTTTTCTGGTGCCGCCAGCTACAATTGTTTGTTGAACAATAATAACCTGAATTCTTCAAGGGAAAAGCATCACCCTTATTATGCTATTTTCATAACTTGTTCTTTCTATCTCTAATAATATTTCATCAGCATTTATATACTAAATCCCACTCCTTAACATTGGCTCACGCTCATAATTCCATCTGAATAATTCATCTGAAATTGACAGTGACCTTTATGGTTATCCTACTGATAAGGGGTATATAACAAGTACATGTCCTACTTGATAGCAATCATCAATTTGAAAAGAAAATCTTTTCTGATAAGTTGCAGAACCCATTAAGATGTATTTTGTGGAAATAAAAATGGCAGGTCATGACTTAATGGATGTGGTTTGGTTTATGGGTGGTTTCATTTTGTCAAAAACACTAAACAAATGCTTTTCCAAATAATGTTTTGGGGGTCCACTGAAATATTTAATGGGTTTTGGAAGATACAGAGGTGAAAATGAGGAGTTCATAGAATTGACTTAGTTTTGATAAGAAATGCTTCAACCTTTTGGTACAACTGAAGATCTTTTGTATGAAAGGATAAGCACAAGGGGCTCTAAAGGATAAGTAAAAAGGGCTCTAAAGGATAAGTAAAAGGGGCTTTAAAGGATAAGTAAAAGGGGTTCTAAAGGATAAGTAAAAGGGGCTCTAAAGGATTTTGACTTTTGTTTAGTAGGTAAAAGGGGCTCTAAAGGATAAGTAAAAGGGGATCTAAATAATAAGTAAAAGAGGATCTAAAGGATATAAAAGGGACTCGATGTTGAAAATGAGGGGTCTTTTTTGTGAATTCTTTGCTATTTTTCTGTTGTGGCCTTCAGGACATCCATGCTCAAAACTACCATCTTTTAATTGAGAACTATTTTTAATTCTTATTAAATGAAGAGAATATGGACTTCAAATTAAGTGCTGCTTATTGAAAATTTTGTATTTTAATGGTTACTATGCTACAGTCAATTTTAACAACGCTAAGTATAGAAATGTATGACGTTTTTATTTGCAAAAGTCATGTAAATGGACAAAGTTGAGGAATTTAGACGAAATCTCTCAGTGCCAATCCAATATTTTAATCGCCAGGTCTAAAAAGTGATATGAAGAATAGTATTAGACATTTTTACTGCTTCAGAAACATAATAGAAAACATTTAATACATTTGAATATTTTTTGAAGAGTCACAAGGAGATAGTGAAGGAGAATATTATTATTGGAAATTTGAAATGAACGAAGCTATCACCGGATATGTAGTGATATTTTGAGATAAACACCTCACTTGGTAGCCTGAGGCACTACATGTTGCTAGGCAATACTTGCAGTACTTGTGTTGCAGCCATGTAGTGGCTATAGCGTATAATACAGTCAGAATGTTAACTACATTGGATGCGGTTCTGAAACTTAAAGAGCTAAGTTAACAGGTTAAGAAATTGTTAACGTCCATCATTTACGCACAGTAATCTTGCAACCTGTCAAATTCGGTGTGGGTAGAATTTATTTCAGGAGAACCAAGTTGCAGATTGTCTTTATTTATTGCATCTATTCTATTTTATAATGAATAAATTGAAACCTACATAACTTTGTTCTCTTTCTTTAAGGGTCGTGTCTAAGCTTCTTGTTTTTGAGGGCACTCATTATCCCTCTCTACCCCCTCCCCTCCCCCACCAAAGCATAAAACACTGAATGCCGTTTTCAGGAGGACTTTGATGAAAGTAAAATTATTAACATAAAATTGAAGGGAAATGCGTCAAATTGTTAAAAGTTTTGTTCGATTTTTGCAACATTTTCCTGAGAATTTCTTGAATTGACAGAAAATGATGAAGATTTCACTAACGAGCTTCAAGCTCTTTGATTTCATGAAAATGAAGAAAGTTTCCCCCAAAATGAAGGAGATTTCCTTAAAATTCATGAAAATCTCGCAGAAGTTGAATAAGATTATTGTAATAATTAGGTGGTCTAACACTGGTTCATCTTATATGAAGAAGTACTTATATGAAGAAGTACCTATATGAAGAAATACTTATATGAAGAAGTACGTATATGAAGAAGTACTTTAAAAGGTGCGAAATCAGGTAAAGAAACTAAAACTACTTCAATATCTTGTTTTGCAAATTTGTATATTTTGGCCTCAATTATCAGAAGATTGTAACATGGCCAGTTGTTGACAGAAATTTTATAAAATCAGCTAACATTTCACAGCCAATCGTATTTGGAAACTTGATATAGCATGCATAGGGAGCCTCATTTACAATCAAACATAGGTTGGATAAATTTTTATAAGTCATTACAAACGAGACAACAGGAGTATTTGCCAAACAAATATCATTAAAAATGATAAATAAATGTTTTTCTCACTGTCCTACAAAACTTCTCTCATCATGCAATTTCCTGCTTTACGTCTGATTTACCGATCATATAACTATCTAACTTAATATTCATAACAGGTAAAAGTTGTGCCCGCTTCTTGAACTATCAGTGACAACATTTATGTGTGAAGAGGCAAAAAAAGCGGCATAAACTTATGGGCTGAAATGTGGCAAATTTCCACATCTTTTTTAAAGATCTATTTTGTCACCGGCAGGCTGTTTATCACCCATGGGTAATCAGACATTCCATTTATTGTACATCAGCAAGTTTTTTTTTCTTAGTTAAATTTACAACCACCTGTACTTATTGTAAACTTTGATATTTGGGAGTAATTTCGCCGGAGTGGATATGATTATTGAGTGAATGTAATCAGCATCACTTTCTGAACAATTGGCTGTGGGCATTACATGTGATGTTACGAGATTTTACGGATGATATAGGTTAGAAGATCTAAATTTCTTTGCTAGAAGCAGAAATTTTTAAAATGACAGGATTAAAAATAGAACAATGGAGAGAGATCTGTCTGCCATCACAAATTAGCTTTATAAATGGCATATTAAGTCAGAATTCTGAACAGATTTTAATATAATTTGTTGTTATTTACAAGGTTTTTACTCACATTTGAATCATTGTAGGTTAATTTTTACCTTTACCTGTTATATATCTTTTTATTCCAGTGACTCCATGTAAGACCAACTTGAAATGATGCAAACAATTTTTCATGTACATCAATAGGCTTAAAGTAATTATGTAGATTTATTCAGTATGTATATTCAATTCCCCATAAAGTATGAGGTAGTGACTTTCCATATCTGTGTTTTTGCTTTTCATACTTGATTGGTTGGTTGGAGAGTGTGCATTTGCTAGTATTTTTTTCTTCAAATGGAAACAAATTTTTAATGAAGTGCTTCAAAGGCGCCTGAATGTATTTTGCCTCTCACTACCTTGAATGTTTATTTAGTTTTAAATTAGTTTATTAATCATTTTTACAAACAATTACAATGCAGAAGATACTGAAAAAGTGGGGGAGGGGAATTGAACCCCCCCTTCCCCTCTTCCCCTTTTCACCCCAAAATTCTGTCTAGGACTGTTTGGTTTTCTATCCATTATTAACCTTCGCAAATCATCACAATGATTAAAACTCAATTGAAATTGTTTGATTGGTTGAATTTCAACCAATTGCTGCAGGATTCGTTGGCCCTTATTTTAAGATAAATTTTAATTAAAACCCCAAGATAGATTAGCGCTTGATGTGGCCCAGTTAGTAAGCGGCGGAGTTCAGATTTTTTTCGAACAAACAGTTGTGGTTCCAATCGTGCCAGATTTTGCTTTTTCTTTTTCGCTCATTGTAATTTTTGTCTGATGACTGCTATTGTAGTATTATCTTACTAATCTTTCACTTTTTTTTTCTTTGTAACAAATACGTTGCAAAAAACAAGTTTTGCATTGATCATTATAACATTATGCACTACGATTGAATCTTCACACACACAACATTTATGTACATGTACAAACAGACAGGGATCTTGTGCGTTCCAGAACTGGAAGTGACGTCAAAGCTCTGCATCCCCCAATTATACAGAGATCAATGATGTACCAATTGAAAAGCACCTCTTTCTTTAATTTTTCATCCTGCATAAATCAGGGGTTGGGCCAGAGGTCGATGCCCTTTCCTCCTCCATCTATTCATCCTGTATAAATCAGGGGTTGGGCCAGGGGTCGATGCCCTTTCCTCCTCCATCTTTTCATCCTGTATAAATCAGGGTTGGGCCAGGGTAGATGCCCTTTCCTCCTCCATCTTTTCATCCTGAATAAATCAGGGGTTGGACCAGGGGTAGATGCCCTTTCCTCCTCCATCTTTTCATCCTGTATAAATCAGGGGTTGGACCAGGGGTAGATGCCCTTTCCTCCTCCATCTTTTCATCCTGTTTAAATCAGGGGTTGGGCCAGGGGTAGATGCCCTTTTCCCCTCCATCTTTTCATCCTGTTTAAATCAGGGGTTGGGCCAGGGGTAGATGCCCTTTCCTCCTCCATCTTTTCATCCTGTATAAATCAGGGGTTGGGCCAGGGGTAGATGCCCTTTCCTCCTCCATCTTTTCATCCTGTATAAATCAGGGGTTGGGCCAGGGGTAGATGCCCTTTCCTCCTCCATCTTTTCATCCTGTATAAATCAGGGGTTGGGCCAGGGGTAGATGCCCTTTCCTCCTCCACCTGTTTTTTAACCCTGGGCATGTCAGTTGTATGACTCACCCCTACTACCCCCGGCAATGTCAGTCTAAGGTGAGTCATTGACATATAAAGTAGTCACTCACATGTGCGTCATAATGTACCAAATTGTCAGTCACCAGAATGACTCTGGGGTGAGTCAATTTACTTCAAACCCTTTGACTTTGTACAGAGGTGATTAATTTGTGGTAAGTCGTTTCACAAAAAATGTCAGTCATCAAAGTGACAGAGGGGTGCGTCAATGTACATGTTTTGTCTACCCACTTTGGTGCAATGACTCACCTTGTCCGGGGGTGTAGGGTTGAGTCACACAATTGACAAGTGCATACAATAGATCAATTTCATCACCCTGTTGTACAGATTAGCCCCTTTATCTTCCCCCTCCCCCTGGCATCCAAATCATAATACAAACTGTATTCCACAATTCTCCTCCTCAAAAATGCAGGGACAAAACAACCGCCATAATTTGAAGCCTGATTTCTTATTGTGTGTCTTGACCTGCCCTACATTTTGTTCAAAAACCTGTTTATCTTGTTGATTTCGTACATCTTAACATTTTAACAAGGTTTTAAAGACTGTAATGTGCTCATTAAGTTAACCTGTATTGACATGTTGTTAGGCACTTTCTTAGTGATTTAAGTGGTGTTATCTTAGAAGCATGCAACACATTTTTCTCTCACAGCCTCATCATGAATTGGGTAAATGTTGATAAAAAATGAGGGTTGGGAAGTAAAAGGTAACTTTTATAAGATGACCCTTACAAATTTGTAGGGATGTTTGTACAAAATGCTGAAAATTTGCTGGTATGCATGAAGTGATTGAAGTATTAAAGCATTAGTATAGTGCAGGGGTGTAGCCAGCCTTTTGGATTGTGTGGGGGGCGGGTGGGGGGGGGGGGGTGGTCATAGAACGAAAATAATTGCTGTGTAAAAATAGCGGTCTTTGAATTGTTTGGAAGCTAAATTTTACTGAAGATCTTGAGCAAAGAAAAAAAAAGTCATTGCCTCACAATCTGGACCTTTTAGCTAAATTTCTGGACTTTTTTTACCATCTGGAGGGGTTGAGCGATCCCTACCCCCTGGCTACACCTATGATAGTGGTCAGATATGTTTGTCTTGTATGATAATAAGAAAAGGATAAGCAGAACTGGCAAGATACTGCAAGTTTCAACTTTTAAAAGACGTTGCACATTTGTTCAAAAATGACTGCACTGTAAAAAATACGAGGAAAGGTTTCGCTATTTACGTGGGGAAAACGTTTTCCTCTTGAAAGGAAATCTAAGTTTTACTTCAATCTCGAAACTTTTCCTCGCATGAGTGAAACCGAATCGTTACCAATCGCTGTGCCTTTGACGTGACAGGTCATCTCCAAAAGTTATAAATGACGTGACGACCAGAGCAATCCAGCAAGGTAATCCTCAATCATGTGTAAGAAATCCGAGTAAGAAATAGATGGCAAGTACCTTTTTAGCTTTTCTGATCGAGCGTTTCTTAATGTGAGTATAACGTAATGTCTTTGTATCAAGTGTGGATGATGAGAACCATTAGAGAGAATGTCGAATAATAAACAAAATCAGCAGTACTCAAATCTGGAAGCCATTTATGTTTTAAAGTATTGAAAATTTAGCCTATTAAAAACCTACATGTTAGCATAGGTCTAACGTTAGTTTCACGTTAAGCCTAAACTAGTCAGTCGGCAGCTAGGCTAATTTATCACATTTAAAATTGGTTTCATTGTATCAATCTAATTTTTTTTAAAGGCCTGTGTACATTAATGTAAACAAAAAAGAAAAGTCGGAAATCAAATAAGCCAGACTGTTGTTTTTACCTGTACGGAATTTGTGGTTTATATTAATAGATTGGCCTAATTGTGAATATCTCAAAATCTTGAGTTAGATATTTTTGTAATTGTGTTGTTGAATTTGAATACTAGAATGTGTTATCTATCTAGACTCTATGCCCATAGGTATAGTCACGGCAATTTGGCAATTTGTATGGTAACAGTACAAAGGGTTTGAAAATAGAAGTTTTACATGGCAAATTGGCACTGGTCTAAAGGCCTTCCCCATTGAAGTAAAAAATTTGCATGAAAATTTGCAGAATTAGGTATGAAAAGATATAGTCCCTTGAGAACACAAGACAGTGTGAACTATTTAAATATACTATCTTATTATACATGCACAAGAAGGCTACATTCAAACCACATTCACAGAATTGGTTAAATCTGACCAAATATGACAAATAAAACATTAAAAAATGTAACATGTAACACATCAAATTTACAGATATGAAAGTGAAAGTGAAATTCTCTGTGTTCTTTTTTTGCTTTTTTTACATGGGCCTATGAATTTGTATTTGTCTATGATATTGCCAATCATGATTAAATTTTCATGTCAAGAAAATTTAGAAGAGATTCACAAAGAAATACATCAAGTGTGTTATAAATATATGATGTCATCACTTTCAGGATTTCAATATAAAATTAGACAACAGCTGTGTCTGTGTCACAATTTCAAACATGGATGGAATTCGATGTGGTGGTTGGTTTCTTTTTAAATATTCTGTAATTTTTAAATCAAGTTACAAATACTATAGTCTCTCACTTGGTGATAAACTATGTAATGATATGACAAAAATGTCTTGAAAATTTTATATTTTTCTTTTGAGTGCGACAGAAGAGAGAGTAAACTGCACCCTAAACTACATGTACCTGAAGGGGAAGATGATCCAACCATTGTACTCCAAAAGGATAACATGAACAGAGAATCCAAAAATTTCAATTCGGGCCTCGACTCTTTATAAAGGATTAGTTCAGGGGTCAAGCAAGTCCATCTTATATGAAAGAGGACTTTAAAAGAAACAAAATGGTGAAGAAAGCATTCAAAACTCTTATTCTGTTTTTGAATGCTTTCTTCACCATTTTGTTTCTTTTGAAATCCTCTTTCATAAAAGATAAACGTGCTTGACCGCTGAACTAATCCTTTAAGAACAAACTGATTGACATATTCACACAGGAGTAACTCAAACCCAGCAATAAGTATCAAAAGAGCAATGTTCTTGCCTTACACTTTGGGGAAATTTCCAACGAGTTCCAGCAGCAACAGACTTTTTGCTATAAGTTTGAATCTGCCATAAGGAAGGCTACAGCAAATATTTGGCAGTTTGGGGGTCTTGCAAGAGCGTCCAAGAAACAGTTAGGGAGCATGTGATATGGCAGTGACGTAAACAATCATATCAAACAGAAAAACACACTGGTGCTGCTCTCTTAGCTTCATCACATCTATATGGATGATGCTGATCCTTTTCTAAAGATATTTGAGGTAAGGTTTTGCTCTAAATTTATTGAGTCGAGGATTAATCATGGTTATGTTAGCGAGGGTTGCTAGGCCAGTAGTTCAGTAATCTTAATGCAAATTTTGCAAAAAGGAAAGAAGAAAAAAAATGAAAATATTGCAATTTGGATTATTGGCGTAACACGTATGGGCGTATCAATATAACTTTACAAAAAGGCTTCCTTAAATAACCATGATCTGTTATTTTCTTTTTTTTGAATTATGCGTAAATGTTTTGAGATTTTTGAAAATAGCATTTCTAGTTAATGACTTATGACTGACCTAATATCCCTTACAAACAAGTCCAGATCTGGTTCAGATAAGTCTATATCAAAAGCCAGATAAAAACTTGATTTAAGGTAAGTTTGCTTCCAATTTGATTTGCAAATCAGATTTGCTCTGGCCAGATCAAATTTTGGGCCAGATATAGCTGCAATTTATATCATGTTATTTTTGCCCAATTCTCTCCTTATTGATCAGATTACATGATCAGATCATGCCAGATCTTGAATTTATATCTAGATAAGATAATGGACTTTTTGTAAGGGACCACTTAACAGCCTGACTTTATGGACAGTTACTCAACCATTTTGTCCATATTCCCCCTTCCCCCTCAAAAAAAAAATTAAAAAAAAAAAAGAAGGTAAAGTGAGAAATTGGGAAGCAGAAGATCAGTCTCTGCACTAGATTTTAAATATCACATTGATGTTTGCTTAAGAAATTACTCAATCTTGTGTGATTCTCAGTTGTGCACCTTTGATACAGTTATGGTGATGCACCTGTTTCAGTTTTAGCTTATAAAGTCCATTGTAATTTTTCAATCCTCTGCTACAATTGGAGGATAGCTGCTAGTTCTGAGGACGAGTCCATAAATACTTACCATACCTGTGTACACATCTAGTATATAATTGCCATTTTCATCATGTTTAGTGACTGAAATTAAAATGTCTGGTTAAAGTGTGAATTATGAAATTTAGAAAAGACAAAAAAAAAAACACATTTTGATCTGTCTTGTCTATCTTCCTTGTCATACAGCATAAAATTTTCCATGTATTTGAAAACTCTCAAATTTTGATTGTGCTAACTTTGTAAAGAATAGTCTGTTTCTAATTTTCAGTTAATGTAAATGTTAAGTCTGTACCAGTCCACAAACAGATACAATTTTGTACTAACTTTTAAATTTCTACTCTAGATACTTTGTGCCAATCTGTTGATATTCAATAAAGTGAAGGAGGAAATCTTGTGATATGATTATTACAGTTTGTTTAAATTGTATCCATTCAATAAAACACAAACTGATTTTCAATTTTATCATTGTTTCTCTCTCCAGGTAGGAGGATGTGAGACCATATCATTCAACACACTAATAATCCAGTACCACACATTGCCATTATTGGGAAACCTTAACAGCCTCAAACTTGCAACATGGATGCACACACCATCCACCAATTACAGATTTACCAAAGCCATTGGTGCATATTATGGGAGAATATTATTATTCATGGACTGAATGTTGGGTATCTGAGGAAAGCTGCAGAGATGTTCATATTCATTCAGAAGTTTTATTTTATGTAGATCAAAGACTACCTGAACCACCTGAAAGGTCATTCAGTATTTGTAAAAAAACTTTTTTCATATTAATGCTGATATTCTTCCTGTAAGAGAAGATGGAAAAGCTATTGTTTTGTATTTTGTTTTTCAAAAAAAGTGCTACACTATAGGATATCTACTTTAAACTGAAGAATGTATTTTAAAGAACTACATAAGGATCTTGAGATATTCAATTGATGACATTTGGAAAATTTGTCTAAATGATTGATCATCTAACTCAAAAACTATAGACAATTGTCCAAGAATCAAAGGCATTTTACTGGAAAGTTAACATTCTTTCACATGTGTAAAACATATGCTTTGTGTCATTAGACCTTTAAAGGTTTTATTGTTTAAGTTTCAAAATAAAGTTATTCAAAATGTATATAAAAGTGTTGTTTTTTCTTCATTACAGCTTTGGGTGATGAAAACTTACCCTATTATCTGGTGTAATAAACTACCCCACTATTTGGTTTAGCTGTTACTCCCTTTTCTTGTTTGCAACCTTGTGCTACCTCCAAAAAGCGAAGAAACATATTTTCCTCAAATAATGGGGAAACATAATTCCCACCTTCTGTAGGAAAGTGGTTAATGATCAGGAAATAAATGATCAGGAAAAGTCTGCTTACAAACACATTTGGGGATAACAGCCCCTTGTTATGGAGAAAATTGGTTACCCCAACTTTGGAGGAAAACTCAATGTTTCCCCTGAAGGGGAAACATAAGTTTCTTCAAATTCTGGTGGCAGCCTGGTTGCACCCATTTTTTTGGAAAAAGTAGCCCTTAATTTTTTACAGTTTGGTGTGAGCAGTGTTCACAATTAAGAGTTAAAAATTTAGGGTAATTTTCCTCCCTTATGTAATTTTTTGTGCAGGATTTTTTTAATATGGGGGAATTTCTTTTTGTAAAATAACAAAAAAGGCCAAAAAACCCCAAAAAAGGCCAAAAATACAAAAACCAAAAGGCAAAAATACCACAAAAAGGCAAAAAATGTCCAAATTTGGCTGGAAAATGCCAAATTGGGCATTTCTCAGCAATTTTTTTTTTTTTTTGCTGGAATTTCCCCCCTTCAATTCTTTTTGAGCTGGAATTTGATAATATGTGTGAGAATATTTGGCATCTTAATGTGAACACTGGTAGTCTACTTTAGGATGTGTTTTCACCGGACATGGACTGAAAAGGGAATATAACTTGATTAACATTTGGAAATTAAATATGCGTTGGTATATATCCTATTCTAGTTTCATCTCCTTCAGTTTTTCTCCATGTACTAGATTAATACAGTAGAACTGATATTACATTTGTTTGAAAATTCTTTACTTTTTTTTCTTCTAAAAGCTGTATCTACCTGATTTTACCCAAATCCCTTTTTCATATTTCACCTTGAATGTTAATTGGTTCACATGTTTTTTTATGTCAACATTCATTCCCCACCCGTCTGTCATCAATCATTCCCCCACCCCTCTAAAATTAATTTTCCATCCATCCCCTCTCCCTGTCCTCACAGATAGTGTTTACTTCCATTATAGTAAATATTGACCTTATCTTTTTAACAGTCCAACCAATGTACATGTCTTATGCAACTGTCAAACGGCATCTTCACAGACTACAGACCCCTCAAGCCTTCACCTTTTTCAGATTTTTTTTTTAGGACAAGATTCACCCACTTTAAATAATTGTTAGGCAAAAATTCACCTCGGCAAAACATTTGTGGTCAAGATTCACCTTCGCCAACAAATTTTAGGGCAAGATTCACCCCCGGTAAAAAAATTGGAGGCAAGATTCACCCCGGTAAAAAAATTGGGGGCAAGATTCACCCCGGGAAAAAATTTGACCCCGGTAAAAATTTTGGGGGCAAGATTAACCCTGGTAAAAAAATTGGGGGCAAGATTAACCCCGGTAAAAAATTTGGGGGCAAGATTCACCCTGGTAAAAAATTGGGGGGCAAGATTCACCCCAGTAAAAAAAATTGGGGCAAGATTCACCCTGGTAAAAGATTTTGTGGCAAGATTCACCTCGATAAACAATTTTTGGGCAAGATCCATCTTCGCCAATTTGTTTTTAGATAAAGATTCACCATAAAGGAAAACATATTTTGTCTGTTTGCTTCCTCTTTCCTAAGATGTCCTTGACAGTTTGAATTGCAACATTCACCCCACGTATTATAATATCTCTGTAGTATGAGGAAGACGGTTTGTGAATATTCTTATGCGGGATACAGTGCGTTGTCCAGATAAGCTTCTGTGGAAAGCTATTTATACAAGGTACAATACTGCAATAGGTATGTGCTATCTCGGCGAGAATGAAATGTCTTCAATGTCAATTGGAACGGAAAATAGTAAGAAATCATAAATTATTAGTTTGACACTGAATTGATGTTAAGGATTTGGATTTAAAGCAATTTCGACAAGGATTCACCCATCTTCAGTAGTTTTTAGGCAAAGATTCACCGAACTTTAAAAAAAACTAAAATTCGTTCAAGAATCACACCACCCAAAAATATTTCCGGTCAAGATTCACCCAAACTTTAAATTTTTGACTTGAAGATTCGACGTCGTAACGACATCGAATCTTGAAGATGAAGATGCTGCTTGACCGCTGCATCAATGATACATACTTTAAAAGATTATGAGCTGTTCCCAAGGTGAACAAAAATAATTAGTTCTGAACTCTTCGGTTCCTTTATATCAACTGATCTATTCACACATTCTTCATTTTAAATAAGGCATTTCCCGCCAACATATTCCAGCTCAATAATAACAAAACATATAAAGATATGCATGATAAACATGAATATAAATTCACATTAAGCGTGATATTTTACTGCAATAATTATAGAATAACATATTATATTTCTCTCAACCCATTAACTAAATCAATAACATTTTTAAACATATGTTTCTTTTGATATAATAAATAACCCTGGAATCGTATTACGTGGAAACTACCTGGTATTAAAATGACACTGCATTTCATATGACTTAACAAGAGATCACTGGTAATTACACAACACCATAGTCCGGAGGGACCGGGTTCGAATCCCAGGAAATACAAATCTTTTTTAAACATATCAAAATAAATTAACTATTGTTTTCTATTTATATTGATGAACCCTGCTGCAGAACATTAGCTTAATGAGCAAATTCATAATATTTTAGTGTTTTGTATTTATTTACTTAGGAGCCTCCAAATTCTACAAGTTCAATTGTAGAAATTAAAATATATTCTTGTGTAAGTTAAGTCCAACAGAATATTGATGTTTACCGGGAATATATTTTAGTGTAATATATACAAAAGGAAGAATTGTAGCCGATCCCATGTGTATTTTCAGAAGTATCATCAATGTTGACTCGACTTTGACTTTGAGAACTGATGTTGTGCAGAATATTAGGCTGCATGCAAAAGGCCATGTGACATATATGATTTATGTGTGCATTCTATTCCAACACAAATATTTATTAGCTTTTTAGTGTGTGTAAATGTGAAAGAAAGAAAAATATGACTAGAAGAATATTTATTTTACTGACATTTTACCATTTATCAAACGCATTTGTTTATAAAGTTTGTATTCATGTCCTTTATTATTATTATTATTATCATTATTATTAAATATTCATGCAGGAATATCTAAGTATTAGTAATATTTAGTTTTCCAACCATTGTGCTTTGACCAATCAGAAAATTAGAATTGAAATATATTTACATCCACATTAGCATAATATTTATCCTCTTAATTTTTGCTACAAAATGATTTTATACTGACGTTTTAGTATTTTTGTTAATTTGAAAAAATAAAATGCGCGTTAAATACCAGTTTTAGTAACGAGTGATATCATTCCTTTGTTCATTGAATTTGTATTCACTAAAAAATATATTTAAAACAATGTAGGCAACAATTTTTATTGATGCAATTTGAATGAACAAAAAAATTAAAAATGTTAAAGCTGTAAAATGGACAAAATGAAGTGCACATTATTATATCAATTTTAGTGACACAAGTATCAGGCACAAGCATTCCTTTTTTCTGAAAATTCCTACTCACTGAAAATATATATTAAAAAATGTTAATGATATCTGTTCGATAAGCTGTTGTATTTTGATCGATCGAAAAGAATTGAAATACACAAATTTCTATTCATACTGTTGTTAAAATGCATGGTAATTGGCCGTAAAAGTTGGCGCTTCAGTGAAAAACATTTCGTTTATTTGATTGATGTCAGTAAAAGAAATATTAATTAGATAAAATTTAACTTACAGTGCTTGATATAAAAGAAATGAAGTATTCACATTGCCACTGGTAGGTTACATCACCAGTTCAGCACATCAAAAGTATTGTGAAAGATTTTGCACAAACAACGCTCTATATTTTGAAATTTTGTTATTTTGTCAGCGACGACCAAATTAGATTAGAACATTTGCCATTCATTGTTAAGGTGTTTAAGGCATTTGAAGCGAACATTTTTTAGCATGGGTCTGTGAAGCCTCCTAATTGTCCGTCTGTGTGGGAGTTGACAGTGAGGTTTTATTTTTCAATTTTCCTTTTACTCGAAAATCACCTAAAGCCTATCACTTCTCTCCATCCAAAACAGGAATTATGTTTCTCTGTTACACTTTTAAACGAGTTTTTTCATCACCGCCGAATCTTGGATTTCTTTATATATACATCAATTGACTCGAATAACCAGGTAAAGTTGAATCATTGGGGCCTTAAAAACAGGTACCTCTCAGCTTGTTTCTTGGCATTTGAAATTCTTTGAGAAACATGATGATGGAGGGGATTTGTGAAAGCCAAGATTGAATTCTGTGCCACAGGTTGATTGAGTATAAAATTAAGCTGCTGTTTATTGCAGCAGGCTTTCACCAGTGGGAGTAATAATTGTCTTGTGTTTGTGGTGGACAGTGAGTGCATGCAGAGATAATGCTCTTTTTTAGCAAAGATTCACGGATCCTGGCACGTACTGACCGATGGTTATATACTACTTGTTTGTTATAATTGGAAATATTTGCAGAAAGAATACAGAGAGGGAATATTAGTCTGTTTATTCATTTTTATTTATTAATCGCCATGGAAATAACAATAAGTCTTGATACCTAGTTTGTGCAAATGCTATTCAGGCAACTGCAATATCCAATTTGGCAAGAAATATAATTTTGTTCTCTGAACAAATTTTTAATGGAAAATCCCAAGAGTTTAGTAAAGAAAATTAGGAACAAGAACATTTCTCAGAATAATTAAGTTAGAAAAAAAAAATGATGGCAAAGTGATATCCTAGAAACATCGGAAGAAACATCAGATTCTGTGGAGAAAATTATGTCAACATTGTTTTATTTCTTGCCAAGCAATAGCCTCCGTATAAAGCAGCACCCACCTAACCTTAATGTAATAAACTTGCAATTATTGCTAGCGCTTCTTGCTATCCGAGGTGCATATCAAGTTCAAATTGTCATTACGAAATTATTTTAACCTTTAAGAGCGGACACATAAATAAGGCAATTAAGTCAACTATATGGACTTGAATTGTGATATTATTTGCCACTCTGTCATGCCAATCAATTGCATTGAGCAACTAACACGGTCAGTGTTTGGGGTCTTATTGACTTGCTGACCTGTTGACCATCACATTCTCAGAAAATGGAAATGGAATGCATTCTACGTATTCCATTCCAATATTTATTGTTGGTAATTTCTTGTATATTAAGGTCACTTATAATGTCAGCTATTACTGTTACTATATTTACATTAAGAATTTTTTTGCTTTGACATGATTAACAGAAAAATAATAAGGGAGAAAAATTTGACAATGAAGAAAACGTAAGGAAAAAACTTATTAAAGGATTAGTTCTGTGGTCAAGCAAGTCTTATCTTATATGAAAAAGGACTTCAAAAGAAACAAAATATTGAAGAAAGTGTTCAAAAATCTTATTCCTTAAGGAGATATTCAAGTTTAAAGCTTGGTATCATTTCTGTAGAATTGACTGAAACAGACTACTTGTTATGTCATAGCCTCAGATTTCTCAAAGTATTTATGTATGTATTCTATCAGATTTTATGCTGCAATTTTGTGGCTTAAAAACCATGTGATATGTCAAAAAAGTAGTAAAACTGAATCTAGGAAGGGTATTTATAATATACCACCTGAAGAAAGTTTAAGGAAATATAATTTAGATAGTGAAAAAATTAAATAAACTTTCTTTAAAAACATAAAGACTTTGAGGAATCTGAGGTTGTGACATCATAACTAGTCTGATTTCAGTCCTTTCTACAAAAATGATACCAATTTCAAACTTGGATATCTCCTTAACGGAATAAGATTTTGCAATGCTTTCTGCACCATTTTGTTTCCTTTGAAGTCCTTTTTCACTATAATATAAGATGGACATGCTTGACCACTGAACTAATCCTTTAATAATCTTAATTGCAAAGATTGTTATCGTAGAATCATGGGAACATTTCATCAAATGTTACACAAACAACCTTTCACATATTTAATAGAGGATCAGGGTTTAGTTCTTGAAAGAGGGTGAAAAGTGCATCGGCCTTGAAATAGCATTTGTATTGACCAATCAGAACACTTAAAGTTGTGTTTGTTGATAGCAACACAAACCAATGTTTGCTTCTGTCATCCTGCATGTCATCGTGTGGTGTGGTTGGTTTTCTGAGATTTTATAATTTATTTCATTTGAGATATTAATAATTTATCATTAGTTCAGTGTTAGTTGATAAATATATGCCTCTAAATTAAGGACTGGAGGCAAAACGAGGTGGAATGCAGTGGTAATGTTGGTAATTTCTTGTATTAAGGTCTGATGCATTTGTTATAGTGTCTGGTATTGCTGTTGTAATTACATAAGCATTATTTTTGACAGTGGTGTATGTATGTGTGTGTCTGTAACAGCAAGCTTGTTAACACGATATCTCAAAAACAATACACTGGATTCATGTCAATGGTGCACATCATCATAGCCCATGATCTGTAGATGTGCCCTATTGTTTTTGGTGGTGATGTCATCATATATATTAATGACTTGGCGGGGCTTAATGTAAAAGCTTGAAATGCTCATATTTAATAACAACCACACACCTGTTTTGTTTCATACTTGGTATATTTATGTTGTTAGCTTGTGTCTGTTTGTATAAAAACATTGCAATTAATCAGTATGCATAGTAGTGTACATGGCTTTATGCCTTTGCTGAAAAGAGCTTGTTAACACTGGATCTCAAGAACGATAAACTGCATTCATGTCATATTTGGTACACAGATAGCCCATGATCTGTATATGTATCATTTTGGTGATGTCATGTATTTCAATGAGTTAGGCGCCTAGGCTTAATGTTAAAATCTTGAAATGCTCATATTTTAACAATTACATGTCTGTTTTGTTTCATACTTGGTATATTTATGTTGTTAGCTAGTGTATACACATTCATGGTATAAAATTGTTGAATATCATTTATTAATATACATAATGGGTGGGGATAAAAAATATGGCTTTGCTGAAAAGAGCTTGTTAACACAGTAACTCAAAACAATACCTTGAATAATGGACAATGTTGTACACAGATAGCCCATTGTCTGTTTGTGTGCCTTATTGTTTTTGGTTGTGATGTCATATTGCTACTTGGGAGGAGGAAGGGGGCTATATAAAATAAAAGGATTTTGAAAAAGTGATACATTCATAGCAACCACATGTCTGTTTGCATCATTAATCTTGCATGTTATTTTTCAGTTATGGTGTACATGCTTATGTTGTCAACTGGTATATTCTGATATGCGTGCCTCAATGTAAAATGCTACAAAAAACTTGTAAACACATTGCATACTGTACATGTCATATGTGGTACTGTAGGTGAGTTATAGTCCATATATATTATGCCTATTGGTTTGGTAGTGATGTCATGTAGGTGGGGCTGTATGTAAAATTCTTAATTTTGATAAATGTGCAACCATATGCATGTTTTGCCTCGTACAAGTGTTGTCAACTGGTTCCATTTTATTGATAAGCATGGTGGGCATGGCTCATGATTATGTGTTTTTTAGCATAATTATTATAAAACTTGAAAACCCACCAACAATTAAAGAATGCATCGGAACCACTAAACATTTGGGTTTCCTGATTATAAAATCATGGAATTTTAATAATCAAAATCATGGAATTTTTTTAAAAATCAAATATTACAAACAACTATCCACATATTTAATGGATGTTCAGAAATACTTCTTGAAAGAGGGTGAATAGACTGCATCCACCTTGGAGGCTTGGATTGGCATTTGTGATTGCATTGACCAATCAGAGCACTTAGTTGTGTTTGTTGATAGCAACACAAACTAATGTTTGCTTCTGTCATCCATGTGGTGTGGTTGGTTTTCCGAGATTTTATATCATTTAAAATATTAAATAATTTATCATTATTTTAGTTTTAGTTGATAAATATATGTGTCTAAATTAAGGACTGAAGGCGAAAGGTGGTGGAATGCAGTGGATTTGTTGGTAATTTCTGGTATTAATGTCTAATGCATTTATTACAGTGTCTGGTATTGCTGTTGTAACAGGGCCATATTTATGCATGGGCCACAAATAGGGGCCCCCACAAACAAGTTCCCTCCTGTGGGGTCCGGCCCACTGTTTAAAATAGGTTTTTATGAGAAATCATAAACTTTCTCTCCGGGTGTGATTTTTCTTCCTTACTGCTGCTGTCACATTTTGAATCATTATTTACTTCATCATCATGAATAGTGTTTTATTTGTCTTGCATTTAGATATGCTATGAAATTATTCTATACAGTGGCATAACACTGGCACCAGAGGCTCTTTGGCAGTAGATGAACCCTTTTTCTGATCGCCCTCCCCGATGTGGGTGCCCCTTTCATGGACCTCATTAGTTGCTTAGTTAGGGCCCCTTTTCTGATCGCTCTCTCAGATGTGGGGGCCCTTTTACAGACCTCGCCTGTTGCTTAGACATCCTGGCCCTTTTCTGATTGTCTTCTCTGATGTGGGGGCCCCTTTCATGGACCTCGGCTGTTGCTAAGATGGGGCCCCTTTTCTGATAGCCTATATTTTTTAAAGAATATTTGATGGTGATATATATTGACCAAGAATTTTTTTGTGCAGAGATAAAAAGTACAAATACTTTTGTTTTGAATTATGAAGGAAGAGGTTTTAACCGTTTCATTGTCTTGGACATACATGTAGCCTATTCTGTATATCAGAAATGATTAAAAATGTATTTCATTGTGTGAATGTAATGATGTTAAGTTATGTTATATTTCACATGTGAAAATGTTCTGAAAGTGGCCCCAACATCAGGATGTGTCCAGGCATTTCAAAATCCGGCCCTGTGTTGTAATATTTGCATAAGAATTATGTTTGACATTGATATGATAAAAATAGAAAAATGAAAAAACTACACAAAAATTAATCCAAAAGAAAGAAAACTTCAAAAGCAAAATGATTTAGATACTGATTTTATAGAATCATGGAATATTTCCTCAAATATTACAAACAACTATGCACATATTTAATGGATGTTTAGGGGATAATTCTTAAAAGAAAATAAATAGTGCATCTACCTTGGATTGGCATTTGGGATTGCATTCAACCAATCAGAGCACCTAAAGAATGTTGCTTCTGTCATCTGTGTGGTATGGTTGGTTTTTCTGAGATTTTATATCATTTTAGATTAATAATTCATTGCTATTTTAGATTTAGTTGTTTGCTTCTAGGGATGAAAGGTAACTGAGCTTTGCAACTTCAGGAAAGTGCCATTTCCCTGGTTACAAATAACACAAGCTAATGTTTTTATTTTTTTGTTTGACAGAAAAGCCTGAGTGCAAAGTTTGGGATGTTGTTTGTTTTTGAAATCACATTTCTGCTATGTTATTCAGGAGGTAATTTGATAAGGCAAAATTGTGGTAATATTAGGTCAGAGATTTTTCTCATTAAAAGTTGTTTGTCGTGTAGCAAATGGTTGTGATATAATTTGAGAGTAAAATGATTACCCTTTCTTTAGGAATCTGCCTATTTTGGTGGAAATATTTTCTCCCTATACCTCTCCTTCTATCACCATTTGTACACTTGCATTGTGTTTCAACAGGGACATGAAAGGGAGCGTTCAACTAATACAAGTTCATAGTGTAATAGTGTGTCCTTAAAAAAAAAGAGAAAAAAAGTTCTCACCTAAAGTGCTTCATCAAACCAATTTGTCTTACTCTTGGGACTTGTCATTGAAAAATGGTACTTCAGTGGTCTTATCCTCCTTGAGCTGAACGGCACTGAGCTACAAAACTGCTCACAATCAACCTTTTTGTATTTCTGATAAATATGTTGTCTCATGGAGTTGAGTAATAAAAGGAAAGTTTTGAAAAGACTGAAAAGGAATTGTTTGAAAGAAGAGGAGGCTGGGTAATGTCAGAAAAAAGTGTTTAGTCTTTCCAAAGACCCTGGGTGGTCTTAAAAGCAATTTGCTATTTGCTTTAGCTAGCTATGAATATGAAGAAAATGGATGTGCATGACCTGTGTTTGCATATATTTTATTTTGTAAGAACCCATTTCTTTTTTTATAACATCTTAAGCTGTTATGAAAGGGAAATGTAGATTTAGATAAAAAGAAGATAGATGGAGTTCGTGTTGAGGTATCGTGCAAGGTGGAACATGATGACATGTAATACTTGTTCAAGGAGCCTGGGGATAAATAAAAATGGAACATCTTAGATTTTCACATTTTGAATAAAGGAAAAGTTCAGTGTTTGAGCAAGTCCATAAATGAAAGAGGCTTCAAAAGAAACAAAATGAAGAAAGCATTCAAACATCTTATTTCGTAAAGGAGTTATTTCAATTTAAAGTTTTGTGACTCATTTGTATAGAAATGACTGAAATCAGACTAGTTTTCCTCTTTTGTTACATACATACGATATGTCTAGACTAATTCTACTAAAGTTGATTAACTTTGTTCTGTAACTTAATTGCTGCTGATAAAGTAAGTTATAAAAGAAATTAATGAAAGCAAAATGGTGTGCAGAGAGCCTGCTTCCCTTACATTAGTTTTGGCTTATTTCTGGGATAATCAAACGGCAGGATAATCCATTTTACAAGAAATGGAGATGGGAGTAAAAACAGATTGAAGTTACTAATGCAATACACAAATGAGGGGTGACCTGCGGATTATCTGATGCAAGAAGCAATTCTTGAATGTTTCAAGTCTTCTTGGGCATGTTCTCTCTTAAGTTTCAGCTGCTGATCAGACCCCCACCGTAGGTGATCTGATCTGATGATTTTTTACCGTGAGAATGTTCACCGGATCTGATTGCAGTTACTTGATCTTGATCCTAGTAGAATCATGATCAAGAGCAGGCTATGTGATTCTAAAAAAATGCTCACTGGATCTGATTGCAGTTACTTCATCTTGATCCTAGTAGAATCATGATCAAGAGCAGGCTGTGTGATTCTAAAAGAATGCTCACCAGATCTGATTGCAGTTACTTGATCTTGTTCCTAGTAGAATCATGATGAAGAGCAGGCTATGTGATTCTAAAAGAATGCTCACCGGATCTGATTGCAGTTACTTGATCTTGATTCTAGTAGAAGCATGATGAAGAGCAGGCTATGTGATTCTAAAAGAATGCTCACCGGATCTGATTGCAGTTACTTCATCTTGATCCTAGTAGAATCATGATCAAGAGCAGGCTATGTGATTCTAAAAGAATGCTCACCGGATCTGATTGCAGTTACTTGATCTTGATCCTAGTAGAATCATGATGAAGAGCAGGCTATGTGATTCTAAAAGAATGCTCACCAGATCTGATTGCAATTACTTGATCTTGATTCTAGTAGAATCATGATCAAGAGCAAGCTATGTGATTCTAAAAGAATGCTCACCAGATCTGATTGCAATTACTTGATCTTGATTCTAGTAGAATCATGATGAAGAGCAGGCTGTGTGATTCTAAAAGAATGCTCACTGGATCTGATTGCAGTTACTTGATCTTGATCCTAGTAGAATCATGATCAAGAGCAGGCTATGTGATTCTAAAAGAATGCTCACCAGATCTGATTGCAGTTACTTCATCTTGTTCCTAGTAGAATCATGAGCAAGAGCAGGCTATGTGATTCTAAAAGAATGCTCACCAGATCTGATTGCAGTTACTTCATCTTGTTCCTAGTAGAATCATGATCAAGAGCAGGCTGTGTGATTCTAAAAGAATGCTCACCAGATCTGATTGCAGTTACTTGATCTTGATCCTAGTAGAATCATGATCAAGAGCAGACTGTGTGATTCTAAAAGAATGCTCACCAGATCTGATTGTAGTTACTTCATCTTGTTCCTAGTAGAATCATGATCAAGAGCAGGCTATGTGATTATAAAAGAATGCTCACTGGATCTGATTGCAGTTACTTCATCTTGATCTTAGTAGAATCATGATGAAGAGCAGGCTGTGTGATTCTAAAAGAATGCTCACTGGATCTGATTGCAGTTACTTGATCTTGATCCTAGTAGAATCATGATCAAGAGCAAGCTGTGTGATTCTAAAAGAATGCTCACTGGATCTGATTGCAGTTACTTCATCTTGATCTTAGTAGAATCATGATCAAGAGCAGGCTGTGTGATTCTAAAAGAATGCTCACCAGATCTGATTGCAGTTACTTCATCTTGATCTTAGTAGAATCATGATCAAGAGCAGGCTGTGTGATTCTAAAAGAATGCTCACCAGATCTGATTGCAGTTACTTCATCTTGATCTTAGTAGAATCATGATCAAGAGCAGGCTGTGTGATTCTAAATGAATGCTCACCAGATCTGATTGCAGTTACTTGATCTTGATCCTAGTAGAATCATGATCAAGAGCAGGCTGTGTGATTCTAAAAGAATGCTCACTGGATCTGATTGCAGTTACTTCATCTTGATCTTAGTAGAATCATGATCAAGAGCAGGCTGTGTGATTCTAAAAGAATGCTCACCAGATCTGATTGCAGTTACTTCATCTTGATCTTAGTAGAATCATGATCAAGAGCAGGCTGTGTGATTCTAAATGAATGCTCACTGGATCTGATTGCAATTACTTGATCTTGATCCTAGTAGAATTATGATCAAGAGCAGGCTATGTGATTCTAAAAGAATGCTTACCAGATCTGATTGCAGTTACTTCATCTTGATCCTAGTAGAATCATGATCAAGAGCAGGCTGTGTGATTCTAAAAAATGCTCACTGGATCTGATTGCAATTACTTGATCTTGATCCTAGTAGAATCATGATCAAGAGCAGACTATGTGATTCTAAAAGAATGCTCACCGGATCTGATTGCAGTTACTTCATCTTGATTCTAGTAGAATCATGATCAAGAGCAGGCTGTGTGATTCTAAAAAAATGCTCACCAGATCTGATTGCAATTACTTGATCTTGATCCTAGTAGAATCATGATCAAGAGCAGGCTGTGTGATTCTAAATGAATGCTCACCAGATCTGATTGCAGTTACTTCATCTTGATCCTAGTAGAATCATGATCAAGAGCAGGCTGTGTGATTCTAAAAGAATGCTCACCAGATCTGATTGCAATTACTTGATCTTGATCCTAGTAGAATCATGATCAAGAGCAGACTGTGTGATTCTAAAAGAATGCTCACTGGATCTGATTGCAGTTACTTGATCTTGATCCTAGTAGAATCATGATCAAGAGCAGGCTGTGTGATTCTAAAAGAATGCTCACCAGATCTGATTGCAGTTACTTCATCTTGATCCTAGTAGAATCATGATCAAGAGCAGGCTGTGTGATTCTAAAAGAATGCTCACTGGATCTGATTGCAGTTACTTGATCTTGATCCTAGTAGAATCATGATCAAGAGCAGGCTGTGTGATTCTAAAAGAATGCTCACCAGATCTGATTGCAGTTACTTCATCTTGATTCTAGTAGAATCATGATCAAGAGCAGGCTGTGTGATTCTAAAAGAATGCTCACCAGATCTGATTGCAGTTACTTCATCTTGATCTTAGTAGAATCATGATCAAGAGCAGGCTGTGTGATTCTAAAAGAATGCTCACCAGATCTGATTGCAATTACTTGATCTTGATCCTAGTAGAATCATGATCAAGAGCAGACTATGTGATTCTAAAAGAATGCTCACCGGATCTGATTGCAGTTACTTCATCTTGATTCTAGTAGAATCATGATCAAGAGCAGGCTGTGTGATTCTAAAAGAATGCTCACTGGATCTGATTGCAGTTATTTGATCTTGATCCTAGTAGAATCATGATCAAGAGCAGGCTGTGTGATTCTAAAAGAATGCTCACCAGATCTGATTGCAGTTACTTCATCTTGATCCTAGTAGAATCATGATCAAGAGCAGGCTATGTGATTCTAAAAGAATGCTCACCAGATCTGATTGCAGTTACCTGATCTTGATCCTAGTAGAGTCATGATCAAGAGCAGGCTGTGTGATTCTAAATGAATGCTCACCAGATCTGATTGCAGTTACCTGATCTTGATCCTAGTAGAATCATGATCAAGAGCAGGCTGTGTGATTCTAAATGAATGCTCACCGGATCTGATTGCAGTTACTTCATCTTGATCTTAGTAGAATCATGATCAAGAGCAGGCTGTGTGATTCTAAATGAATGCTCACCAGATCTGATTGCAGTTACCTGATCTTGATCCTAGTAGAATCATGATCAAGAGCAGGCTGTGTGATTCTAAAAGAATGCTCACCAGATCTGATTGCAGTTACTTCATCTTGATCCTAGTAGAATCATGATCAAGAGCAGGCTGTGTGATTCTAAAAGAATGCTCACCGGATCTGATTGCAGTTACTTGATCTTGATCCTAGTAGAATCATGATCAAGAGCAGGCTGTGTGATTCTAAAAGAATGCTCACTGGATCTGATTGCAGTTACTTCATCTTGATCTTAGTAGAATCATGATCAAGAGCAGGCTGTGTGATTCTAAAAGAATGCTCACCAGATCTGATTGCAGTTACTTGATCTTGATCCTAGTAGAATCATGATGAAGAGCAGGCTGTGTGATTCTAAAAGAATGCTCACCAGATCTGATTGCAGTTACTTCATCTTGATCCTAGTAGAATCATGATCAAGAACAGGCTGTGTGATTCTAAAAGAATGCTCACTGGATCTGATTGCAGTTACTTCATCTTGATCTAGTAGAATCATGATCAAGAGCAGGCTGTGTGATTCTAAAAGAATGCTCACCGGATCTGATTGCAGTTATTTGGCAGGCTGTGTGATTCTAAAAGAATGCTCACCGGATCTGATTGCAGATACTTGATCTTGATTCTAGTAGAATCATGATCAAGAGCAGGCTGTGTGATTATAAAAGAATGCTCACCAGATCTGATTGCAGTTACTTCATCTTGATTCTAGTAGAATCATGATCAAGAGCAGGCTATGTGATTCTAAAAGAATGCTTACCAGATCTGTTTGCAGTTACTTCATCTTGATCCTAGTAGAATCATGATCAAGAGCAGGCTGTGTGATTATAAAAGAATTCTCACCAGATCTGATTGCATTTACTTGATCTTGATTCTAGTAGAATCATGATCAAAAGCAGGCTGTGTGATTCTAAAAGAATGCTCACCAGATCTGTTTGCAGTTAATTGATCTTGATCCTAGTAGAATCATGATCAAGAGCAAGCTATGTGATTCTAATGTTTGAACGCAGATCAATGACCTGCCATGTTGTGCAATATCCTGCTAAAACTTGTTAATTTTACACAAACAGTTAACCTTCTCCGTTTTTTTGTTTTGTTGTTGTGAGTTTTTAATTCAATGACCCACATTTCAGGTTCACTCATGCCCCGGGATCAGATCCCTGCAGTGGGTGTGATCGCGGACTTGCACCACGAATGAAACACATGACATTGTTTTTTTCTACGAACACTCTTATAATTGTTGGGACCGGATCATGATCTTGGGATAAGTGAGAACACATCCATCATTTTCCCTTTACTTTCTTCTGTTATGACAGTGTAACAAACCAAAGTCATAATTTTTATGCATTTTAGAATGACTTAATCTCAAACACCAATGATAAGTGACAGTTTGTTTAGTGTACAAAAAGCAAAACAACTTAAGTATGTTGACTCTGATTCACTATAGTTTAATTATAAATGTTAGTACTCAGCATTAAAACGAACATACAAGTTTGGGAAGATAAGTTATTACATTTTATAATTAAACAAACAGTTTTTAGTTTTTAAGTTATGGCGATCAAAATTCTAGACTTTTAAACTTATTGTTTGCATCTTTTAAATTGTTTGAACCACAATTTTTTGCACTTTTTGATTTCTTGGTGTTTTGCTCACGATAATGTCGGCCACTAAATTCTTCCTAGCTAAATCACCGCCGGCCAGTTCGGTTGGTACATTGATGCACAATAAAGGTGTATACAATACTTAATGCCATTTAAAGTTAAAAAAATAACTGCAAGATATATCTCAATAAGTAATAAATGTTCTTATAAGAAAATATTTAAAAAGTGAAATTCAAGATTTTGTATATTTTTGCCTTTGTAAAAGCATGAAAATGTTGAAATGCTCATGAAGGAGTAAGGTGTTGGGTAGCAGTGAGTGGAGGTGAGAATGTTATTTGGGAGGGGGATAGAATATGGAAGTTGGCATCTTGATTGCAGTTTAATGGAGCAGAATTTGTGATATTTACATTAAAAACAATATTTATAGATATTATTGTAGATAAAATGAATCAGGATTTTTTTTTTTTTTTAATAGAATATTGGTTAAGTTTAAAGTTGAGGTGCAGTGGCTTAGTGGTTAAGGAGTCACTGTCGTTATTAAAAAGTACCAGGTTCAATTCCAGTCATGAGCGCTGCATTGTGTCCTTGAACAAGAAACTTTACTCTACTTGCTTCAGTCCACTCAGCTGTAAAATGAGTACCAGCACTGCTGGGGAGTTAATCTGCAATGATGGACTGGCATCCCGTCCAGATGGAGTCATGTACTCTCATCTGATTGTGCCATTGAAACCGGTGATATAAATCCGGTTCTTTGATCCTAATGGCTCGGAAGAATTTAGCTTTAGCTTAAAAGTTGACAGTTTTGTCCCATAGAGTCTTTTGAAACATCATTTGGTAAATTTACTTACAAATCAAAGAGTGCAGGTAACTTATGAATTTTGCATAATATTTTGTTCTTTTTTTCTAAAATAAATATCTTAATTTTTTTTTATTTTTCTTCAAATGGAACAATTTCCAGCCAGGGAAAAATTGCCCACTTCCCCCCCCCCCTTCCCCTTTCCAATCAGGGGTGTAGGTAGGGTGACCCATTAGGAAGAAAAGAGCCCCAAAATATCCTGGTTGAAATGGAAAGATTACAATGGTGAATTAAGTTTCCATAAAACGCTGCTGCTAATCAGGAAATATCCTTTGATTTTCAGGATGTTTTGTTTGATTTTCAGAAAATTTTCTTCATTTTCAGTCAATTTTCTTCATGTTCAGGAACTATTCTTCAATTTTCAAGATTTTTATCCCAATTTTCAGAAAATGTTGTCATTTTACAAAAAAAATTCAATAATTTTTACTAGATTTTTGTTCAAGTTTACCATTTTTTCACTTTTATTTTAATGTTTTCCCAATTTTATCTCCCAACCTGCCAAAAGCATGTAACTGGGCAGGTGAAATCCTCTGAGGGGGGCAGCTTGCCGCCTCTGCCCTCTTCCTATGCCTCTGCTATCTACTCCCATCTTTCATGTTATTTGTGCAATACTTTTTATCTGTTGTGTATTCCGGTGCATGAAAATAATGATCGTAGCACACATCGTCAAATGTTTGATTGACTTAAATTAACGTTGCTGTTTACTTTCCTCCCTCCCATGAGGAACCTTAATACTAGGTAAACGCTTATCTTCCAAGCGAGATTGTATTTCCTATCATTTTCTACCTCCATGTTCCTATCGAAGTAAATCTTCCTAAAGAAAATGAAAGGTGACTATCAAATTCCTTTTCTCCTATGGATAAGTCTTAAGTAACAAGATCTGCATGGCGGAAATATCTAATTGATCTCACCTTGGAACGGCTTTCGTAAATGAACAGTTGACCGAAAGGTATTCTTGTTGTTTATGTCATAGTGTTCCTCTAATAATGAAGAAATCTTTCTGCAGCTTGGGAGGAGAAAACATGATAGTGAGTTTAATTGTGGAGGCTTATATAATATGGTATCAGTTGTCAGTCTGTGCAGTGAAGGCTTCCACACCGTGTTTTCACTCTCTCCCAGGATTATGATCCTCAATGATGACCTTATTTGGTGCAATTGGAGAGATGTTATTTGCCAAATAGGAAATATTTGTCCATATCAGTAAATTGGCTGGTAAAAGGATTTAAAAACAAATAAAGGCCAAATATACCAATTAAATTGGCTGGAAAAAGGCCAAATATACCAAGTAAATTGGCTGGGAAAAGGCCAAATATACCTAGTAAATTGGCTGGAAAAAGGCCAAATATAACTAAGTAAATTGGCTGGAAAAAGGCCAAATATACTAAGTAAATTGGCTGGAAAATGACCAAATATACCAAGTAAATTGGCTGGAAAAGGCCAAATATATCAAGTAAATTAAATTGGCTAGAAAAAGGCCAAATATACCAAGTAAATTAGCTGGAAAAAGGCCAAATATACCAAGTAAATTGGCTGGAAAAAGGCCAAATTTGGGTTTTTGGCAATTTTTTAGTTCGATGAGATAGCATCAGGAACTATGTGTGTTTGTGACAACCAGCTCGTGAATGCGATATCTCAAGAACGATACACTGGATTCATAGCCACATGATCTGTAGATGTGCCCTATTGTTTTTTGATGGTGATGTCATGCATATTAATGAGATGAATAGGCAGGGTTCATTGTTAAAATCTAATTGCTCATATTCTGACATGTTAATGATGTTTTGTTTCATATTTGTCATAGTAATGTTGTTATAGCTAGTGTGTATGTGTTCATTGTATAAAACGTTGATTTTCATTAATATTTAAAGTGGGCGGGGTTAATATGATTTTGCAAACAAAAAGCCTGTATAAACAAGATATAAACTGGATTCACGTCATGTGTGGTATACGGTCTGCAGATGTGCCTAATGTTTTTGGTGCATATTGATAAGTGGGTGGGGCTTAAGTGAAAATTTTGAAAAAGTGATAAATGAGCAAGTGTATGTCTGCTTTGCATCATATTGGGCATGATTATTGTTTACATGCTATTATCAACAGATGTCATTAATATGCATGGTAGGCGTGGCTTAATATGAAAGTGCTAATGGATGTAAACACCATACTGTATCTCATGATTGGTAGATTAGATATATGTTAATTGTGTTGTACACAGATGAGTCATGGTCTGTATGTGTGTTCTAATATTGTGGTAGTGATGCCATGAATATTAATGAGTAGGCAGGGCTTATTGACAAATTCTTGAAATATCTAGGATAAGCAACCGTTTTTGCATCATACTTGCTTTGATAATTTGTTAAATATTGTGCACATGCTAATGTTGTCAACATTTTTATTGATCTGCATTGTGGGTGTGGCTTCAAAATCCTGAAACAAATATTTCATGATATGCAAAGCAAGAAAAAGCATCAGAACCACAAAACCTTTTGGTTCTGGTTAAGTAAATAAGGCAATTCCATTCACTTTCTTCAGCATTAAAAGAATTTCCCCAACCAGTGTAATGCTACCATATATCAAATGCTAGGTATGTTTTAACATTGATGAATTATTATAATGTGCACACATAAAACAGGTATATTTCAAGGATAAGGAATCATCCCATAAATTCAGAAGTGAACACCGCCGTGCTGGTATAACGTCACTTCCAGTTTTACAATTTCCTTATATATTGATTGCGAGAATTATCTGTGATGTTATCGACATGTTGGCCTCTATGTTTGGTCCGGCAGATGTGTGATTGATAACATCACAGATTTCTTGATAATCAATAAGGAAAATTGAAAACTGGATGTGACGTTACGGTGATGTTCACTTCTGAACGTATTCATTGGATGAAACCTTTCATTTAACAGTAATATAAAATAAGCGTTTATGCTAAGTGGATAAATAAAATTAAATACAGAGCAGTTCTACCCCTCGATTCGCGGCCTTCTCCACCCCTTGCTCAGACACTATTTTTAGATGCTACTGTAAATTTTAAATTTATCAGATGTTTGCTTATTTTGCACTCTGCAAGTACTGGTCTGCAAAATGTATAATATAGAGTGAAATAAATCTTTCATTTCTCTCTTCATTCTAAACAGAGTTACCAACGACCACTCAAAAGTCCAGAGTATGCTGGCATTTGTGATGGTACATTTGTTGATGTCATCTTCTATCAAATCCCGGAAATTCTTCATTATCATGAAAGCTTCTTACAGCAACTGGAGCATTCCATTAGCAACAGACATAGTATGAGAAGAATCGCAGAGCACATAAGCAGTGTGGTAAGTGTAACCAAATAATTGTAAACAGCTAGGGGGAGCATACTTGTAAATTGAATGTCCTGAATTACAGAAAGGGCTCCTCAATGGCGTTGAAGCTATTATTAACAGTACCTCTTAGTAACAGTACCTCTTAGTAACAGTACCTGTAATACAACAATGAATTGGATGGGAGTAAGTGGGAGGGGAAGGTGGGGAGGGGGGTATTCTCTCCAAAACATTTCTCAGAAATTCATATAAAATCAATCTAATTGGTCAAAAATGTCAGTAAAAAAGGGTGCAAAAAGCAAATTTGAAAGGTCATCAGCATTATTTATCTGGTAGTTTGTCCAATTTCATGCTAAAATCTAACAAATATGGATACTTATGTAACGAAACATAATGCCCAGCCCTTCCTCCCTTTCCTACCACAGAAAATGTGTGACCGTTTTGCCTATGTGCAAAATGAAATATTCTAAATTTGAGTTAAAAAGCTTATTTTTTGTTGTTGATAATTCTCTTTAGTAAAAAGCTCATTTTCTTTGTTGGTCATGGATTCTCTTTTAAAAAAAGCTCATTTTCTTTGTTGGTCATGGATTTTCTTTGGTAAAAAGCTCATTTTCTTTGTTGATCATGGATTCTCCTTTGTAAAAAGCTTATTTTCTTTTTGATAATTTTTTTTTGTAAAAAGCTCATTTCCTTTTTAATCATTGGATTCTCTTTAGTAAAAAGCTCATTTCTTTGTGGGTCATGGATTCTCTTTAGTAAAAAGCTCATTTTTGGTTCGCATGCGAAGCATTTATGCGAACCTATGTAATGGCGATTACGTCCGTCCGGCCATCCACAGATTTGTCCTGAGATTTCCTCAGCAATATTAAAGTTTTTTGAGGATTTCCAGAAAATGTTAAAGTTTCTTCAGAGTTCCTCAGAAAAAGTTAGAGTTTCTTCAGATATCATTATGGAAGGTCAGAATTTCCTTAAAAATGTTAAAGTATTTCAAAGATACTTAAGACTGGATTAAAGACTAGTTCCTTAAAAAGTCTACAAAACATTTGATATTTTCTTAGAAGATAACTGTAAAATTATATAATTTTCTAATATTCTTCAGAGATCCTCAAGTCTCTCTTGTAGCACTTGAAATTTAAAATCCTAAAAATTCTTTAAAATATTTGGGCACCAACAGTTATATCAGGCATGATTTTTTAAACTACACCTTTATTATTGTGCTTATTTGTATAAAGTTGCTACAGTATATGACCTGACCAGACTTTTTTTTATTTAGTATACTTAGTCAGGGAGTGTGACAGGATGTGACTGCATATAGATATAGGAAGGGATGCCATGTGGAACATGGATGGGGGCCATGAGGGACATATGATATAATATTTACCATGTTGTATACACCAAGGGCTATATCAGGCATAATTATTTGACTCCACTTTTTTTTTCTTATTTAACAACTCATTTGCATATAAGTTATATGAACTGACACTTTAATATATAGTATGCTCAATCAGGGACTGTGATAGCTAGGATGAGACTTCTTATGGAGCTTATGGGACATCATGTGAGACATAGGGTGGGATGCCAATGTGGGATGCCATGTGGGACATGGGGTGGGCTACCATGTGGGACATGGCAGGGGGGATGCCATGTGGAACATGGTGGAATGCCACATAATATATGTGGTGGAATGCCATGCAGGACGTAGGGTGGATTGCCATGGTATAAAATGTCATGTGGGACATGGGATGATATGGGATGTCATGTGGGACATGGCGTCCCACCCCATTTCAACAATTCATTTGCATATAAGTTATATGAACTGACACTTTCGTACATAGTATGCTCAATCACGGGCTTTGATAGCTAGGATGAGACTCTCTATGAAGCCTATGGGCCATGTGGGACATGGGGTGGGATGCCATGTGGGACATGGGTGGGATGCCATGTAGAATAGGGTAGAATGCCATGTGGGACATGGTGGGATGCCACGAGTAACACAGAGTGTGACATAGGTTGTAATGCCATGTGTGACATAAGGTAGGATGCCATGTGTGACATAAAGTAGGATGCCATGTGTGACATAGGGTAGGAGGCTATGTGGGACATAGGGTGGGAGGCCATGGGAACATGGGATGTGATGCCATGTGGGACATTAAGTAGGATGTCATTGGGTCATTGGGAGGGAAACCAGTGGAACATAGGGTGGGATGCCATGTGGGACATCAGGCGGGAAGCCACTGATGCAAGACACAGGGAGGGATGCCATGTGGGACATAGGGAGGTATGTCATGTGGTACATATGGTTGGATTAATGTGGGACATACATGTAGGATGGAATCCATGTGGGTCATAGCATGGGATGCCACGTGGGACATATGGTGGAATGCCATGTGGGACATATGGTGGAATATGCCATGTGAGACACTGTATGGTGGAAAGCCATGTGGGAGATATGGTGGAATGCCATGTGGGACATGGGATGTCATGTGGGACATGGGGTGGTATGCCATATGGGAGATATGGTGGATTGCCATGTGGGACATGGGATAGGGTGCCATGTGGGACATGGGGTGGGATGCCGTGTGGGACATGGGGTGGGATGCCATGTGGGTCATAGGATGGAATGCCCTCTGAGACATATGATGGAATACCATGTGGGACATGGGGTGGGATGCCATGTGGGACATGGGGTGGGATGCCATGTGGGACATGGAGTTGGATGCCATGTGGGTCATAGGATGGAATGCCCTCTGAGACATATGATGGAATGCCATGTGGGACATGGGGTGGGATGCCATGTGGGACATGGGGTGGGATGCCATGTGGGACATGGAGTTGGATGCCATGTGGGACATGGGGTGGGATGCCATGTGGGACATGGGGTGGGATGCCATGTGGGACATGGAGTGGGATGCCATGTGGGACATGGAGTTGGATGCCATGTGGGACATGGGGTGGGATGCCATGTGGGACATGGGATGCCATGTGGGACTAAAGTGTGAGATGCCATTTCTATATGGGTGTCAATTTGCATGGGCATACAAACCATGACGGTATTTACCATTCTAGTCTGTGTTGATCATGGATTTTCTTTTGTAAAAAGTTCATTTTCTTTGTTGATGGTCTCTATTTCTCCCCTCCCAGCCTTTCCCCCACCCAGACTTCAGGACCCTCACAGCCTCATTTCCCCCTGTCCAATTCCCTTTTTATCAAAGTACAAATTGTGACATGTCTTGTACAAAACATGATTTTCTTGACTTTGAATTACGTTCCATAGCCCTAACAGCAGATTGTATCCTATTATGTATTCCACTAATTTTATCGCTGCAGTAGCAGACATTTCACAATCTCTGTGCGCTAATCCAACTTTTCCTGCTCTCCTAATTACCGCCAGAGTTGCTGTATGTAAGATTTCCCTACCTAATGGAAGTGGAATGTCTGTGGTTGGTCTGAGATCATGAATGTGTTGTAGCAGCAGGGCTGCTTCTTAGCTGAAGTTAAAGCAGTCTGGGCGAAAAGGGAGGGCATTGTTTTTTCTTTCTTTTGAATTTATTTGGATTTGTTACCAACAGAAGTATAATTTTAGCTCCATTTGAACAAGTAAATTTGATCAATAAATTTGTACAAGTCAATGAAAAAAATAGTATTTTTTTAAAGGACTAAGGACATCTAACAGATTTTAATTATGTAAAAGAGCGTGAAATTCCCAGTAGAATAGTTTCTAAAATTTGTAAAGTACAGGAGTCTGTAAGTGTACTTACTGCCAGTGTATGTAAGCTTACAATGTACACAGTGTATGTTGTTGTCAGTGGAAGTTAAACTCAAAATGATGTCATGTAATTATTATTCATGAGGTCTCATGTAATGGTTATTCATGGGATCTCATTCACAACTTGGGTTTGTTTACATGTGACATCATAGTAGTAAGTTAAAGCGCCACAGCATAAGTTTTAAATTGAAAATATAATGTTGTGGGCATAATAGCAAAATGTTAATGGCAATAATAAACTGTTTATTAAGGAGTTGTGTAGGTTGGAAAGAGAAAAGCTCCTGGACTGGTGGGGTGAGGATGTGTGTTGCAGGTTGTGAATAATTGTAAGTTAAACATTTCTTATTGGCCAATAAGTTTAGTTTGTTTATAGCAAGGGATAGTTATTGTAACTGTTGATGGATATCATTAAGTCAAGGATTATTTTCATTTTTGTGGTATATGGAATTTAATATCCTGTTTGTGATATTTTCTAGTCTGATTGAATTGAGCTTCGAATTGATTACATTGATATGTGGAACTATGTTAGCTTCTTTGTGTCTTATATTCTTACCTATGGAATTGGCAATTAATCAACCTATTTGGGATCATCATAGCTGCAATTAAGTGCATGGGTCTCATTTTTAGTATCCCTGATATAACTAGGAGATTTACATATGACTAAACAAAGTTTCATGATTTGTTAATTTGTCTGGAAATTGTGATATACTAAGAGAAACACATTTCAAAATCTTTATATCATTCTTTAAATGCTTTAAATTCAGCTACTTGTGAATTTCAGAATGTCTTTTCTAGATGTACATGATGATACAGGATGTGACAAAGTTCCATCAAATTTTGTCCGAAGTCCAATTCTATATTTCAGACACCTTGACAAGAGGAATAAAAAACAAAGGTTTTACAAAAGGCGATGAAGTATCCTTCCCCCATTGATGTCACACATTATTTTGCAATAACAGCTACAAATTAAAAATGCAGTAAATTGGTCACTTAAAAACAATTTTAGTGTAATATTTTGCTGTTATAAGGGTTTAGATCATAATTTAAACCAATTAAGCCCATGTTGCTTCTAGATGTCCATATGCAGGGCATGCTCTGGCCGTCTTGGCCCTTCTGTCAAGTCCAAGTTCATGTGCGCTGACTCGCCAGCAGCCATAGAACTTGACTGGTGCATTGTGGTCTGGAATGGCACAGTTTTAAAAACCTGTTGAATTTGTTGAGAAGCGTTTGATTATTCTATTTGCCCTTAATTAATGATTGATTGCTTTTTACATTTAAAGAGGGAATACAGTCTCAAGAAATTTGCTTGATCTGTCACCAATAAATCACACCACTTAGCATCACTTCAACCGCGGTAATTAATTGGCTTGTCGTTGATTCTGTAAATATTTTGACCAATCCGAAGCATTAATTGGATTGTATGGTATTTTCATCTCCACGTTAACATGGTAAATGAGGAAACTACAAAAATCCTAGACAGCGAAGAAAAAAAGTGCAAACTGACTCTTACATCTATTGAAAATCACAAAAGGAGCCAAAATGTTGAGAAAAAAAAAAAACCTTATTGCAGCTTTGTTTTTAATTTTCGGTGCTCGAGATGTATGAAAGAGGACTTTCAGAGAAAGAAAATGGTGAAGAAACTACCTCAGTATTATTGTGTTAACTTAAAAGATGTTCAAGTTTCAAGATCTGTCTTGCTGCAGAGGCCAAAATCCCCATGGGCCACCAGGACCCTAGTTGACCCACTGCATGTATTGGAACTTTAATATCGTTGGAATATGTGAAAACTGTTTTTCAAGTAAAGCCTTGAAAACATAATCCTTGAAGAGCAATGTAATGCAAATTATATTAACAATGTTTGCTTTTGAGTGAACTTTGAAATCATAAACGGACATACTAACATCAATACTGTTAATAAAATCAACATGAATTTTACATCCTTGCAACAAGACATGATTTTTACTGTGGCATATTTTCCTAATATTGCTAATATATTAGCCATTCTGAGCAAAAAATTAATTATCGCAATTAAAATGACAATTAATAATAACATCTCTTAAATACACTTTCAAGTGGCAGTCAGAATAACAAAATATAACTAAATTTTTTTTTCTTTTTTTTTTCAATGTCCTTTTTCATTTAAGATAGACTGTGACCCCAGTGAACTAATCTTTTATTTTATGTTTCAGTTATTTCAGTTGTTTTATCATCTGCATGGAAGCAAAAACCTTCTTGTGAGTTGTGTGTGAGTTCTTGGGAAATGTGCCAGGTCATGTGTGTGATTTGAAAGGTGTTTTTTTTCAATGAGTTATTTACACTTTGGTGATTTTATAGCCAGAGATACTCACTTGCGCTATATATGGTTTAGATAGCCTATTCAGGCTAATTGAGCTATTCTTGAGCTTTTGATAGTTTTAAACCCAAGTTATAGCCCAGCCAGAGATACTCAATTGTGCTATATATGGTTTAGATAGCCTATTCAGGCTATTTTAGCCATTCTTGAGCTTTTAATAGTTTTAAACCCAAGTTATAAGCCCAAGCGAGCTATCAAATAAATACAAGTGCTACACCCCAATTTGACTACACATTGGGAGAAATCCCAAATGGGATATCAAGTTCAATTAGCATATATGCTAGACGGTAATTTAATACTCCAGCCAATGAAAACATATTTTCAATTGGAGATATTTGGTGTTATTCCCAAACCAATGTTATTATATATGCTAAATTTATTCGGATTACCCTAACAAAATCCTATTATTTGAAACATTTTTAGCAAATTTTGATAAGCAAAATTCTTTAAAACTACACACTTATACAAACAAACTGTTATTGCATCCATGGATCGATCTATTTTAAGGCAAACAAAATGTCGAATAAACGCTTAGGGCTAAATAAATGCTGCAAAAATCCCAACGTATCTGAATGAAATCTGGATTTTGGGCTAGCCTTGCTTAAGCTCAAAATCCTTTAAAGGGATGTTGAGCTAAAATTGAAGATATTTATAATGCAGAGGATTTGATAATGTTTTACCCCAACCAACCTCTAGCTGGAGAAGGCACTTTGAACATTTTCAAAGTCTGAAATTAATGGAAGAAATATAAAAGAAAATGAAAGCATTTTGAGGTGATTTCCTGTTCATTTTTTTAATCAAAAAAATTCAAACCTTCGATTAGGCCCACTCAAACTTGAAAACTACACATGCTATTTTCAAAATTCAAAGACTACTAATTTTAAGTCAAGACTAATGCTGCACTTTTAGGTCATTGGTTGAACAGAAAATGTTTGTACCTGTCTTATGGTCCATAGACCTTTACTGCATGGCTGTATTATATATACATTCATAAAATGGAATCAGATTTTGCATTATTTTTTTATTTATAGATTTAATTAAGCCTTAAGTTTTATGTTACCTAATTATCTGTCTGAACATGGTTTGCCATGTACAATCAGAGCTAAAATACTCAAGAATGTGAGAATTAATTGTCAGACTTTATCTAACAGATCTGTTTACTGTACACAGGGCACTTGTGAGTACTTAGGATTACTTAGGATAGGAACTATCAACCCAGTGTTAATTGTTATATAGCCTTTTGTTCACAGCCTTAAGACAAACTTTACATAATATTCCAAACATTTGGTGTAAATGCATAGATAGTTTGCTTAGCACACTCATATTAGCCTCTCTTAGAAACGTGCAGATTTCCATTGAGCTAAGATTGATGAATGCAATAAGGGGCCATTTACCTCCACTTGGTTGCTCGGCAACATGCATTAGACAGCGAAGGTCTCTGTATCAGTTGAAGATTTGATGTACTTTCAGCGTTCACATTAAGATCATAATTATAATAATCCAAGTACTCGGGTAAATCATGGTTCGTTTACTCCGTTATGTGGTCATTTTCATTTTTTTAGTCGGAAGCAAATGAATGAAATAATCACTTTGATTCCAGAATGAGTAGGACTTTGGATAAATGCCATCTGGAGTATTATGGGTGTATTTCTGTTGTAGGTACCAATGCTAATGATTATGAAGTGATTGGACACAGTACCTTAAGGGATGTAAATTTTTGATTTTGTGGAAAATTGTGAAGAATTATCCAAAACAAATATAAGGAGGTTTTTAAATGGTGTTTAATTAATATTTTTTCATAATGTGTATTTGAATAAGACTATAATCAAACATCCTTTCAAAATGCCTGAAGTTTTTGTCCCTTAAGGGATTTGTCTTTATATATGATTGCTGTGTTTGGGATGCTTTAAATGGTCATAAATTAAACACATTGAGAGCCCTAGCTACTTGTCTACTAACTGTGGTGTAGCGGTTATCATACCTGTCTACAGACCACGAGGCCCAGGGTTCAAGCCTGGGTTGGGTAGACACCCCAGTGCACCACAACTGGTTATCAAAGGCCATGGACATTGACTTGGTTGTCGATGTTATGTCTGTTTGTACGTCATACCTGTGTTCTCGTCCGGGTTGTATTAAGCGTTTTGTGATAACATTGTTACTATCATAACCGAATATGCAGGTGACAACTCCGTCATTGTAATTGTGTGTTCATCCGTCGTCGTCGTCACCCTAGCTACATTGTAAAAATGAAAGGATTAATTCAGTGGCCAAGCAAGTATATCTTATATGAAAGAGGACTTTAAAAGAAACAAACTGGTGAAGAAAGCGTTCAAAAATCTTATTCGATTAAAGAGATATACAAGTTTAAAGTTTGTGGTATCATTTGTGTAGAAACGACTAAAATCAGACTAGTTGTGATATGTCATAGCCTCAGATTCATCAAAATCCTGATGTATAATTTATCATATTTTGTCCTGCGATTTTGTGGCTTAAAAACTATTAGATGTGTCAGGAAAGTAGTAAAACAGAATTTAGGAAGGGTAAAAAAAATATACCACCTGAAGAAAGTTTGAGGAAAAATATTTCAAATAAAAAAAGTTGAAATAAATTTTCTTAAAAACATTAAAAATTGCTAGGATTGTAGTATGAGGGTGCAAACTTCCCATACTAGACTTATACTACAGCAGTCATTTTTACACAGATACGACAGAACTTTAAACTTGAATATCTCCATAATGAAATAAGATTTTTGAATGCTTTCTCCACCAATATGTTTCTTTTGAAGTCTACTTTGATATAAGATCAACTTGCTTGACAACTGAACTAATCCCTTTGAAATTTAAAGATGGAATCTTGTCTCAACAAAATTGCTTGACTTGTCACTAATAAATCGGTTACATACTATATTAACATAGTAACATCACTTTCGGTGGCAATTGATTGGCTTATTGGTGATTGTGTAAATGTTTCAATCAATCAGAAACTAGGAGTTATGACAGGGGATGGAGGTACTGGAGGGTGTAGGGCTTTTTCCATTTTATACTAAAGCAAAGTTAGAAGACAATGATTAGAGACTCCTGGAATCTTGAGACCAATAACAAACTTCACACCATCAAGCCCAAAGTTGGGACCAATGTCCCCCTGCACAGTTGCAACCGAAGGGATGACGTTGTTATTACCTGGATCCACCTCAGCCACACTTCTCACCCACTCTCGCCTATTTCTGGCTCCCTTGCTCCTCTCTGCTCTACATGCAACACCTTTAACCTGTCCCAAATACCTGAACACCAGATCACACCTCTCCCCCTCCATCTCAGTTTCCGATTGATTCAAGAACAATCCTACCTCACCTTTCTCCGCAACAGCAATCTATTCCTCCTGATCTAAACCTACCTTTCCTTCCCTTCCTTACCTTCCCCATCTTCCTTTTGATATCTTAATTTCTTTCCCTTATTCACCTCTCCTCCCTTCCCTCTATCCCTCCTCCCTTTGCTCTCTGTCCTAACTCAAGCACCTTAGTTTTTAAACCCTCTTGGCACATTTGACTCTAGACTGTCGCGGTGCCGTTAAACATCAACAAACCAAACAACGATTCGATCGTTTTGTATTACTATGCTTCCTGTAGGCCCTACTCCCTATACAAGGTCATAAGTCTAAGAATGTAGAAGAGTCTAGGAGAGTGAGCAGTTATTGTGCGCATTTATAATTGTGCGCATTTATAATTGTGCGCATTTATAATTGTGCGCATTTATAATTGTGCGCATTTATAATTGTGCACATTTATAATTGTGCACATTTATAATTGTGCGCATTTATAATTGTGCACATTTATAATTGTGCATTAAAAATATATTTAATGCCATTGACAGCACCAATACTCATATTTGTAACAGAATCAAGTGTAATCAGTTAGGAGACTAAAAAAATTCCTTCAAAATAGACAGGATCAGTGCCATAATTCTCATCCGGAAAGTGAGGGGGGAGGGAACATGTCCCCCTTGTCACATGTCCCCACGTTACATCCAGGAATTATGGCCCTGCACTATATATATGTATGTATGTAAGTACTGTATGTATGTATGTATGTGTATGTATGTATGTATGTATGTATGTATATATGCATGCATGCATGCATACCTACATGCATGCATGCATGCATACCTACATGCATGCATGCATGCATACCTACATGCATGCATGCGTGCATACTCTACATGCATGCATGCATGCATGCATACCTACATGCATGCATGCATGCATACATATACATATATATACATATACATTTACATATATATATATATATATATATATATATTTACATATATATATATATATATATATATATATTTCTTCTTTTGAAGCCCTCCTTCATATAAGATGAACATGCCTGACCACTGAACTAATCCTTTAACTGTGAAACAAAATAATGCCAAATTTCATCTTAGTAATGTTTTGCTGGATTTTCTTACAAAAAGAACATCATGAGTTTACACATATACTTAATAACCTAAAGTACTTAAATACTTAAAGTGCTCTTTCATATAAAACAGACTTGCTTGACCACTGAACTTATCCTTGAACGGAATAAGATTTTTGAATGCTTTCTTCACTATTTTGTTTTTTTTAAAGTGCTCTTTTATATAAAACAGACTTGCTTGACCACTGAACTAATCCTCTCAACTGTTTTCCTCACCATTTCACTGCCAGCACACCTCTTGTTCTTCATGATGGTAATTAGCATGTTGGATGTCGGCCGCTAATGAGCCGTAACAGAGTTATCATTTACAATTCCTACCCTTCAGGGGGAGAAAGTAACTTGCTGTCCATTGTAGTTATATAAGACAAAGATTTCACAACAAAAAGTTGACCCGTCGTAGCAAGATGCACAGACTGTAAAACTGTTCTTGCATATATTTCCACATATTGCTACAGGCTCACTGCTAATTGCAGTTCTACGAGCGCAATGGCCTGCAAGGCATGGAGATTTTTACGTAAATGTTGAGAATTAATAAATTGCAGTTGATAGCTCTTGTAGCCAATTCAGAGTTAAAGTTACTACATCTATTCTCTAACAGCACTATAGTTTGGGGAGACAGAAGCAAAAAATTATTTTCTTTATTTCACAATGTTTGGAAAAATACTGTATAGTAGCAGGTAAACATTTCACTTATGCAGACATGTGTATAATGTTTAGTTGCATTGAGAGGGGTACGCCTATACATAAATAGTTTTTAGCTCCACCCAGCACACAGAGTGTAATGAGTGGAGCTTGTCAAATTGTACGTAAGCTCTCCATATGTGCCTGTACAAATTTTGTGTTATAAATGCATCTTCTTTTAGGTTTGAATAGTTTTGCTCTTGAGATTCTGGTTTAAGCGAGATTGTTGTAAGCTTCAAAAAATTTGTATTCAAATAAGAGATATTCCATATAGTTTTTTTTATTAAACTTCCCAAAAGGTAAAATTTTTGTGTACAAACGAGTCAGATTTCAATATGTAATGGTGCTAAAAATAGCTCTTTTAGCTGTAGACAGTAATCCTAATTACGTTTCGTACCGGTACCGCGCCGGGCTGTGATATTGGTTTGGCCGGTCCTCCATGCCTATTATATTTACATGTACGGTCTTGTTGTTAATCATATCGCAGTATTTTCCAATTAGAATTCGGACATTCTTCTATGAATATGTAAATTCTTATTTAGGCCACACTGTATCATATCGTATCGGATTGAAGTACGAGTTCTTAATAGCTCATGACATAATCTAGAAGATAACATGTGAAGTTGTTGTTTGATCATTATGGTTTGTCCTACAGTGCGTCTAAAGTGTAAGTAATTCTAATTGTGCTACATTGCATCGCTGGGGGTTATACTTAAATGCACTATCTATTACGGAGGTTAGAATTCTAAACTTATAATGCACTAAGGATACAATTTTGTTGGGTTGGTGAACGCATGTGGCATTGCGTAAGCCGGGAGTTGTTACTAATGTGCCATATGGGCAGCAGATTGGCAGCTTAAGGGCCGCTGGGTCCAGGGGCCTACAAGTTTATTGCCTTCACATTTTACCCGGAGTCTATATGCATAACACTAAACATTTCCACAGGACCTGGGATCGGATGGAATGCAGGTAGCTTGTACTCATGAAGGCGCTATAGACCCAGGCTAGCGCTCATTAACATAATCCGTCAAATATACACACAAATTTCCGCCCATATCCATTCATTATAGAATCACAGTACATATCTCCCAACCACTGATCGGCCCATGTGCAAATCTTTCGATCACAGCCACACTGTAACTTCTAATAAGGTCATGGGGATACCATACTTTTTTTACATTCCAAATGGAAGGTTCAGAATCATTTGAGTGGGCCATGCAATATTCGAGGGGAATCGCATGTTAAATCCAAACTGCGCATGTCTTAGGCACTCCTGGATATCTCAAGCACAAGGTATTGCAGACTTGCTGTGTGTATGAACAGGGGTTCCAAATTATTATGTGTTCGAAATTAGCATAAGTCCGAAAGTCCGGGGCTAGCTAAAACAGCTGTCGGACTAATAGAATTTAACTCCTGAACGCCCGTCGGGCTAGTCCAAAAATCAGATAGAATGATCTAGAGTTGTGACAGAATTAGACAAGACAGTATACCTACAAGTTCTAGCTGACATAATGTTTGCAATATCTCCGATTTAAATCGCATTCGGTCGTGTACCAAGTTTTCATTACGTAGGTTTACCGATCATGTAGGTTTACCGATCATGCATATACATACACATTTCTGTTTACATATTCACACACTGTTAGTATTAGAAGTAACAAGAATGTATACACTCACGTTGTTTGCAAAAAGTTTGTGAAGGGTTGCCAGATTCAGAAACTTAGGGCCCGGGGCATGCGCATTAACTGATTGTGTGTTCTGGAATGTGATTTATCAATCGATTTCCCCTGATTTAAATATAATCGTGCAACTTCTTAGCTTTAATGCTTGACTTATTCGCAGGTAATTTGCATTGCAGTATTAATGTACAGTAAATGTTCGATATGGGGCCTTAATTGTGTTCTTCTCAATTGCGCTGGCAATTGAAATCTTCTTCATACAAAATAATATTGATAATTATGATATTACGAGGGATTTTCATTGTACAACATATTTTTTGGGAATGGTGGAACAATGCTATTTCGTGAGGTTAATAAGTGTGATGTTGTTTTAAGAAGAAAAAAATCATGTCACCGTGACCCGGTCATCAGCTTTTTGTACCAGGCATTTGAAATTTTGTCTCAATATTTTATGTATACAATTAACCATAGTAAAGTCGAAGCCATGACTGCCGGGCCCAGCGGCTGAAGCTTAATACCATGAATGCACTTCCACGTGTATCGGAAGTTTTCCTGCTAAAATCTTCCACAGACTTAAAAATTAACACCCTGAAACTTCCTTATTTGGCATGCACACAACAGGTCTTTGACAAATTGACAGTTATATTGTAACCAGGTTTATCAACTTTGTTGTTGTGATTATGTTAATGAGCTCTTGCTCTGCACACAAATATTTGAATGGCGGGGTCTTATCGTTGATCATTGCACTTAACAGGAATGCTGATTGCGCTGTATGTACAGTACATCATGTGAAAAGACCGTAAGTCAGTGTAATATTATAGGTACCGGTATAGTGAATAAGTGACCTACATACCAGGCCATTGCTTTTATAAATAAATTATACAACCACGGAGTAATGGCGACTCTGAAACTATATTGTAAATATTATTATTATTATTATTATTATTATTATTATTATTATTATTATTATTATTATTATTATTATTATTATTATTATCATTAATAATAATAATAATGATAAATATTCACAATATTGAAAACATGAAAGTGGAATGTTTCCATTGATTTTCAGAATAGGAAAACCTGGTCACATGTATTTAAAAGCCTATTTTGGGAGAAGCTTCTCGTAATTAGTGTTAATGAAAAATACACATTTTCCATACTTTATTGTTCAAGCTCTTTGCGTAAATAAATTGATATAAACTAATCGTTGGTAATGAAACATTCTTTAATTGCATGGTTGATTTATTCATCAATATAATTAAGGTACAAAATACATCTGAATGAGTTGCATTTACATTTAATTTGGTCTATGGTGTATCATTTATTTTGCGTGAAATATGAAAATAAGACTGGCATGACAATGGCTGTTGACGTTGTTAAATTGCCAGTGGGTGGCATGACAATGCTACAGAAACGTGTTTACAATAAAATCACAAGATTAAATAATACTGTAAAACATCGGGCTAGTACAAAATTAAATCGGGCTAGTTGAAAATACAGCAGTGATGCCGGTCGGGCTAGTCAAATCAAAATGCTCATTTCGGACCTATATTGTATGGTGGTTTTGGCCTACCTAACTTTGTTGAGAGTGCTTGGATTATTATCGGGATTATTGAAAATAAAGTTTTGTTTTAGATTATTTTGCAGGATGAGTATGTTCCATACATATTTTCTTTAATGAAGTCTCTCGAAGTCATTTCATTATGTGTAATGAAAATGATTGAACCCAGTGGTGTGCGTTCCCTTTCCATAGTACCATTTCCATGAATTTTTGTCTTGCATTTATCAGTTAGGATGTTAATTTACCACGACGTTTCCGCTTGTTGGGTGGCAGCTCGTTGGTTGGACTGATGCCAGCTGTGTTAGTATGGTTGCCATCAGTGATGGCTGGCCGTCTAAGGGTATGACAAAACCTATACTGCTGTACTGTTTCAAGCCTTGTGTTAAAACAGGATAATCTCAGTTATAAGATCTTTGTGAAAACGAAACCATTTCACCCTTTTTCACCCACCATGCTTATTGATGATGTTTAAAGCCCATCCATGTCTTTAAAACTGTTTTTACGGTTATTTTAGTTAATTTTATCAAAGTATTTACTGGGCTACTTTCCACTCTGTAAAATCGTCTGACGAGCTTACCAAAGTACGGTCAAATTTCAAAACACTGCATTTTAGTGGGGGTATTATGTTTTAGATTATTTTGAGGATTTTAATTTTATTTTTAGTACCAGCCAAATGGAATTAACTTAACATGTATGAAGATTAATGTGTAAATGTCTTTAATTTGTAAAGTTTAAAAAATGCATTTTCTAACCATAGTTGTGGTGGAATTGACCTTTGAACTCGCCAACATCAGTAATCCAGTGAGACATGATGGCACCATGCATTGAATGTCACATAGCTTTTGTTAGAAGCATATTATTTCAGGCATCTGGCAGTCATTCACAACTAACCCGTTTGGCACATATGACCTGACTGTTAAGGGTGCCATTAAACCCAAACAAACAAACTAAATACAACTCATACAGGAAAAGTAAGCTCTTGGATCTTTAACATGATGCATAATTGCCCAAAAATGGAATAGACTTCAAATAAACCTTTTAAAAAACATCATAAAAATATCAGATATGACAAAAATAAAATCAATAATAGCAATCAATTCTTCTTGCATTGTTATGGGTTGAGCTATAACATCAATGATGTCTAGTTTTGTTGTATTTTCTGTCCCCTATAATTTTGCCTTTTACTTGAAAATATATATTTTATGTAAAAGCTTTGATGTTTGTTTTTTCCCTTCATATTTGGGTTTGTTTTCGAAGAATTAGTCAAATCTGCAAAAAGAAACGTTCATTGTCTGATTGTGTTGATTCTCCATCAGGTAAAGGAATACTCCCATGAATATTCATTTTAATATATGTGATACAGGACTATATGGAAGAAACAAATTGTTGAAAAAGCCATATCGTACTTCCAAGATTTCACCAGTGTGTTTAATGTTTAAGTAACCCCGCAGTGTACAGTGCGCATGGGTATAGCCAGCCGCTCGGATTGGGGGTAAGGGGTTGCCGAGGGAAATATTTGGATCTTTTAGCATATTTTCTGGACCTTTTTACCATTTTACCATTACCATTTTACTCTTTTCTTTTTGTGGGGGGAAGGGTTGAGCGACCCTGTCAATCCCCCAACCCACCCACTCCAGCTACTACACCCATGCATTGTGATGTCATAATTGCACATCCAAGATAATTCTTTATGTATTATATATTTTTTCCTTTCATTTTAAGTGTAAGCTAGGTACATGAGCAGATTGGCAAAACATGTTCTTGTATGTTATACCCCATTTCTGTAATCAAAGAAAAAATGTTTCCAATAACTTAGAAAGAAGTAATTAATTTTCAAAGAAATATGTAAAAAAATATTTTGAATCTGCAATTATGACATCACACTGTACGCTGCAAATATTACTTCTCAACTCACTGGTGAAGCGTAAGAATTACTCTTAAAACGGTACAAGATAGCAAACGTGGGGTTTACACCAATTTTCATATGAATGAAATATAAAACTCACTGCAGCATTCCTTTAAGACAGATTAGATGTACATATCAGTGCACATACATTCCTGTACCCTGCGGAAATCTAATAATAACTGAATGAACCAATGTGAATATTGCTGTAAGGGATGAAGGTGAGTTATAACTGATTGTTTACTAACAGTGACAAGACGACAAATAAATCAGTGTTATTTAATTGTTTGAATATAAACATTAAGGCAGGCATACAAGGGATGACACTGTTCTGCTCACATGTGACAGCTTAAGAAGGATTCAATTTATTTGATTTAATCCTGTATGATTATAAATATATTTATAAATAGGAGTTCAAATAAACAGTACGATAATAAAATACACTTAAAATAGCAAGAAATTATGTACGAAATATGTAACAAGGCTATATGTAAAAGTATTACAGTTTAAGGAAATATAAAATGCGATTGACGTATTTGTAGGGTATTAAAATTGAAGACGTGTAGACATTGTCTTCAGGTAATTGTTGACCAGGGATCTGATTTGATGAAAATTAAAACATATATAGTCAGGGACGTAGGAAGGTTACACGCGAAAAGTTGCACTAGTAAACATGGGCGCACAGGACTATTTTCAATTGGGGCGCTGAACACTGCCTGATAATTCATCGTGTGTTATGTTTGACTGCAGGGGACGAGGGCATGTTGACTCATTTTACTTTTAAAATCTCTAATTATTTTTAATATTTTACACAACGCATACAGCTAATAGGGATTTATTGGAACATTTTGCATAAGTTAGGTGATCAAGCATATTATATGCAAGAAGATAATGACTTATAAAGTCAAATATTCCAGCTTGATATGTGATATAGAATTAAAAATTAAACCAACTACCAAAAACACATCATAAAATCTTATTATCAAATGATCCAAGTTTGAAGTTATAACGTGGATGCTGCCATTTGAAATCATGCAATGATGACATAATTTGTCCTGTGTGCTTGCACACATAATGTTTTTTTCAGAATTCTATTTGAAATTTTCTTTCCAAAATGCTTTGACATGAAGTTCTAAGGATGACATGAAGTTCTAACAAATTGGAGAAGTTAGAAAATTTGGTAGATTGAATTATTAATACAAATAGAAATCATTTTTTAAATTCAACAAAAAAAAACAATAGACCCATGCAAAGGACAAATTGGAGAAGTTAGAAAATTTTTGATTGGTTGAGTAGATTATAAAGATATACATTAATATTCTAAATCTATACTGGGTGTATGACATCATTTTTTAGTTATTTTCATTTGGTGACTATCATTGTAGTATGAACAAAAGCAAAAAAATATAGACAGAGGATGGGATCTTGCCTCCATGCCTTTTCTTAAATTAAGAAAAAAGAAAAAGCCAGATCTTATGTTTTTAAACAAAATGTTGAAGAGTATTTTCAAAAATCTTATTATGTTTAAGAGACATTCAAGTTGGAAGGTCTACCAGATATGTGAAGAAAAGGAAAAAGAGCTTGTATTTTGCACTCAAACATCTATAATCTTATTAAATGTTGTTGCCCATGCTATCTTAAACAATTTCAAAAGCAATATAAATAAGTCTTCAGCAAATCTTCATTATTTGCAATGTCAACTTCCATTCATAAACCACAATATTTGTCATTCCTGTACATCTCACTCAATTCTGTCTTATGCTAACAAGAGTTGCCGTTAAGATTGCACGAGTAATTATGAGCAGCGGGGTATTCAACTCTACCTGAAAAGTAGTCACTTCAGATTCCGTCTTATCTTTCACTTGCTTTTTACACAGAAATCTTGCGAGTAACTATATAATTATGCGTTATGATGGAACATTCATCGTTCCCATTTAAGCAGTTTGCACTCAAGGTGTCTTGCCGTAGCATTTCCCGGGAGTCATATTTGATCACATAAATTGTCATCTACCTTGCCGGAAGCACTCTTGCATTATGTTCCTGCCTCTCTCTCAAATGTAGCTATATTTATTTCCTTCTACAATTTATTTTCACAATTTGTTTGTAAGTGTTGAAGGATCGGGGATTGCAAACCTGTGAGTTTATCGCATCCCCTGGGAATGTCGTGATTGATTTCGAGAGCTTCCTTGCAGGATGATCTGAGAGGTTTGATGGATGGATAAGAAAGTGTAAAAAGAAAAATTCTTCCTCATTGATGGAAATGAATTTGTAGGTTCTTCGATCTTCATAACAGTCATGCAAGATTGATTGGATCATTAGAGAGATTGAATTGGCGTAATATCTCCTGTGATATGTCAGTGCAGAATTGTGACCCTTTTTGTCATCTAATGATAATGAATTTCATTCATGTATTTTTGTTTACGTAAGAGTATATTGAACATCTTTTGTGGTGGGTGACAGGAGGGAGGGGAGCAAGGGATGGGAATGAACAGAAGGGGTGTGAATAGAAGTATCCAAAACTTTAAACAAAATGGTGAAACACTTACAGCTAGTAGAAATGTTTGGGCTTTAAAGGACTATGGACATCTACAGGCAACATGGGCTTAATTGGTTTAAAATTTGATCTAAACCATTAAAACAGCAAAATATTCCATAAAAATGTTTAAAATTTACAGCTTTTTTATTTTTAGCTGTTATTGTGCAATAATACATGACATCAATGGGAAAAGGATCTGTCATTACCTTTTGTAAAACCTTTGTTTTTTTATTCCTCTGTCAACTGTCTGAAATATAGAATTGGACTTCCGACAAAATTCATGGAACTTTGTCACACTTGAATCATCATGTATCTAGAAAAGACATTTTGATATTCATAAGTAGCTGAATTTGAAGAACAGAATTTAAAGAATAATATACAGATTTTGAGATGTGTTCCTCTTAGTATATCACAAATTCCAGACAAATTAACAAACCATGAAACTTTGTTTTGTTATAACTTAAAACTTAATAAGCTTTTTACAAATTTTAAAAACTACTCAGAATTCCATGCTCTTTCACAGATCTAAAATCTGCTGGATGTTCATAGTTCTTCAAGGAGAAACAAGGTCAAATATTTTAGCAATTGATACATGATAGAGTATTAAAACATAAACCAACTACCAAAAACCCATCATAAAATCTTATTCCATTCTCAAGTAATCTAAGTTTGAAAGTTGTAACATGGATGCTGCCATTTTGCTTTTTGTCTTGAAATCATGCCAATGATGACATAATTTGCCCTATGTGCTAGCACATAGAATGTTTTTCTTTAGAATTCTTTTTGAAATATTCTTTCCAAAATGCTTTGACATGAAGTCCTTGGGCTTACTCTACTAGAGCATTTGAGATTACAATGTTATTTTAGGGAACTTTTTGAAAAGGGGGTGTTCACAAATTGATTTTCATTTTCTACTGTAAAAGTTTATGCTATTTGAAAGCTAAGACTTTGGACTTTATATTGGTTGCCATAATTTTCTGGTCAAGTATGCAAATTCATGCAAATGAGGTCAATAATTAAGATTATTAGATGTCCTAAAACTGCTGTCTTTGTGATATTCTGCTCTCTTGTAGCTAATTACAACAAAACTTATTGATGGAATTCATGAATTGTTAAAAGAAGGACCCTTTCATTTGATACTATTGATTTTTTTGGAGCAAGGAAAAAATTCATCAATTTTAAATTTGTTGACCTCTTTGACCTAAAAATGACCTCAGATTTTGCCAATGATTTATCTGATAGGATTTGGCACTATACTTTTTTACAAACTGTTGCATTTTTTTACTTTCTATGATGCACAAAACTAATATATATAAAAAGGAAATGTACACACCATTATTTCAATAAAATGTTATGCAAATTAGCTAATTTATCTTATTTAGTATGCACACTTTAAATTTTCAGTTTGTGACCAAATTTCAACCATTGGAATTCTTTGAAAATACTTTTATTTATTCAGGTTATGCTGAATGTCGTTTAGAAACTTACTTCTCTTGATTCCATTAAAATTTCTTGGTAAAAAGGTATTGGATCAGAACATCAGTAATCATGTTGACCTTGACAAACTTGTCCAAATTTGACAAATTTGTTTAAATACAGGAAAAAACTTATGAGAAATACAATTTCAACATTGTAGAAATTATGCATTTTTTTATTTTTATTTTGTGACATCACAAAGGAAAATCTAGGAATTTCCCTATGTTATTACTTATTGTTCTTCAATCTTTCACCAACCTTATTTGAACAGGAGCATGTTAAATGACCAAGAGGTTTTAATCTTTATTAAACCACCCAAATTTTTGCAGGAGATGAATTAATCAGATTGTGATGATTTTCAGGGACAATAGTTTAGCGCAGAAATTTAAAAGAATTTACATGAAAGATTTGGACTTTGGAGTTGTTTTCTCTGTCATTAGTCACAACTTTTACATACATTTACTGAAACTCAAGCAGATTCTAGCCATTAAACTACTGGTGGTTCTGAAGTAATTAACGTTTAAGTCTGATCAGAAAATAAAGCTCAATCATTTAGGTTAATATAAAATCTTTATCGTTCCATATACTTTTAAATTTTAAATGTCAAAAATTTTACAACAACAAAAAACCTGATTAAAATTAATAATGGATATAATTAAGAAATACGGATATAATTATAAAAATATAATTGCGGCTCCCCCTCCCATTATACCAATACCTGCAATACCAGCTGCATAAACTGCTCTGGAGATCACCCCACCTCTTCAAACTCCTGCCCCAAGTGGCTCAGAAAAAAGGAGGTATCCAGGATTAAAACTATTCCAAATGTTTCCTATCCTGAGACCCAGAAAGATCTTGGACTCCAAATCCCTAAACCAACTCTGCCAAAATATCCACACCTATTCCCAAGTCATCACCCACTCCAACCCTACCACCACCATAAACACAACTCCACCCCTCACTCACTCCCACTATCTCAAGGGGCATTCAGACTGACATAACCTGATCGATCATTTTTCCATTCAGGAAAGAAAAACGCTCCTTCCACCCCCTCCATCCACACCCACCCCTCTACCTCTTCCTCATCCACCAACACCTCAAGGCTCCTCTCACCACCATGCTGCATCCCTCTTCCACCCCAGGGAAAACCTTTTCATTCAACAACCCTCCCCCAAAATATCTCAACTCTCACAAAACGACCTCAACTTGACGAAACCAAAGACAACTCACAAAACATCCACAGATCCCCTGCCAACCAACACGGACCACCCCAAACCTCCGCATTCTTACTTACACTCTGACCCCCATCAAACATCTTTTTCTGTTAAGGAGATATATCTTAAAATTTGGTATCATTTGTGTAGAAATGACTGAAATCAGACTAGTTGTGATGTCACAGCCTCAGATATTCCTTTTAATGTATTCTATCATATTTTGTCCTGCGGTTTTGTGATTTACAACCATTGGATATGTTAGGAAATGGGTAAAATAGAATAGGGTAATATAGTTTACCACCCGAAGACAGTTTGAGGAATAATAATTCCAATAGTAAAAATGTGATGATGAGAACGACAACCTTCCATTATAGACTTACTACACCAGTCATTTCTACATAGATAAGTCCAAACTTTCAACTTGAATATCTCTTAAGTTAACAGAATAAGATATTGAAATAGTTTCTTCACCATTTTGTTTCTCTTATAATCTTCTTTCATATAAGATCAACTTGCTTTAACACTGAACTAATCCTTTAATGTAGTTTATTGCAATTTAACCAATGACATTTCCTTGTGTAACCTGTACATCAATCTTTTGCATTGAGTTCTTTGTCAGCCAATATAGATTCAAAAGAAGATCAAGATAATTCAGTCAACAATCTCATATCAGATTTTGTCACTTATCTCAGAAAAAAGTAGGTTAAATTGAATGAGATGGTCAAGAAGACCAGTACTCGCACACTTCTTCATATCGCGTCAACATGTTTTTGTTTGTTTGCTATGTGACATTAACCCAGATGATGTAGCCTTCGGATGAGAAATATACCCAGGGAGGTGCTTCGTTAATCCCACCCTGAGTGGATCATGTTCCAGAATTCCTAAAAAAGAGATTAAGTGTCATTTGGGAGCTAATTTGAGTTAAAACCATATTCCTCGGGGGACATAAAAGAGGATTATATAGGTCATATTATAATAGTAAAGGTAAAATCACGGTAATATTTTCGTGTGTGAAGCCGTAACAGATGAAAGGTGATGGGTGGTTGATATGATATATTTCTGGTGGTTGATATGATATATTTCTGGTGGTTGATATGATATATTTCTGGTGGTTGATATGATATATTTCTGTGTTCATCTTTTTGTTCAAAAATGTGTTATACCTATTAGATATTGTCATTACTTTATTATGGAGGGCAGGTGGTACATCCAGGGGTACATCCAGGGGTACATCCAGGGGTACATCCAGGGGTACATCCAGGGGTACATCCAGGGGTACATCCAGGGGCAGTTTTGTTACTAGGAGTTGGGGTAGGGTTGGAAAATATGATGCCAAACTTGGCGAGGCTTAATTAATTGAATCGAGTACCATAGTATATCATAATAATTGTACTTGTTTTCACAACCCTGGGGTGGGGGACAAGATTGTTTGCCTTGTTTATTCAAGCAATTTTGTGGTAGATTCAGCAGCCTGTAGGTATGCTTTTTACCATGGGCATAATTTGACTACCGAAAGTGGGGTGCAAAGTCAAAATTGGGGGAGGGGGGAATCATAAAACCACTCTAAGATTAAACAAATCACCATACAAAAGATACAAATTTGGAAAAATGTGGGGGGGGGGAGAGAAGTTCCCCCTTGTTTCCCTCAAATCCCACCTATGCTTTTTTTTTTGGGAAGGGATTCAAGGGAGGAGAGGATGGTGGAGTTTCTGGAGGAAATGACAATTCAGCAAACACGTATTGAGAATCTTTTAAACTGTGAAAATGTTGCCCCCATGAGCTTTGGAAAAAACTGTAAATGTTACAAATTTATTATAATGGTATAGATTTTTTCATTGATCAGTTTCTTTAATGCTATTTTATCATGCCGTTAAACTACAACAAACCAAACCAACCTATTTTATCATATATTAAGTTATACATTTTGAATTGTCTCTTTATGACATTAAAGGAGCACTACAAACAGAAAAGTGAGGGTGCCCGTTTTCACTATAATTTCACAGATATATTATCCACAAAAGATTGATAAACTCTATGCCTCCATAGCCCACAGACGAGGTGAGGGCAAATATTACTTGAATATTCATATTAACCATAAATTGTTATACCGTTGCGCACTAGATAAGCATTTGATTTTTAAGGGGTCCTCTAAAAATATGCCCTAACTTTGCGGTCTAGCGCTCCTTTAATATTATTGGTCCAATGATGTATGCTTATTATGCAGCACTAACTAGGGACTGGGGGCGTTTCTCCCGAATTTTTCGCTGGGCCAAAAAGTATAATGCTCTGGCCTCAAGGAAATTAGCTTATAATTTCCAAAATGACCTGTTTTGGACAGGTATCTGTGAGGATCTCACGTTTATATTTATAGTAATCCATGCCATAATATCAGTGGAGGTCCTTTCCTTTTTTGCTTTTTAGGCCGTGTTTTCACTTTTCTCCAGATCATGATCCCCTGATGATATTAAGCCGCTCGATTGTAGAAAAACCAATGTCATGTGTCTGACTTGAGTTTGAATCAGCTTGTAATCAGACTCAATACAGATGATCGATCTGATTGTAGGGCAAGAAGCGGAAGTCAAAAAGTGTGTCATAAGAAAATTAGCAAAATGTAGCTAAGTAGACTGACTTGACTGTTCACCCGAATTACCCAATTAATTATAAAAGGATATTGCAAAATTAACATATCACAGGTCACTGACCTGCATTCACAAATGATTTTTGAGAATATCATTGGTGAATCTGACCGCCTCTAGCTGTGTCATACCCTCCCCTAGGTTTCAAGATTTTCTAGGATTCAAGAAAAATCTGCAAAATATAACAATGCTGAGACTGACTGTACGCCTGAATTAACTAAGTCATGATAAGATATTGCATAATTAACTCACACATCACTGAACAAACAATTTTTTAGAATCTCATTGGTGTATCAAAACCCTCGCGTAAGATCAAGTGACTGTGATCAGATCTTGTGAGCATTTTCACAGTAAAAAATTGTCAGATCTGATCTGCAGTGAGTTTGACCGCAAGCTTGTACTCTCAAGTGAGAACACGATCTTCGGTTTTTGGACTAACTGACCTTTTTCTATCGTCATGGCGATTCTTGAAGGCGTTTCTGGTGTCCTGTCTGCTATGTTTTGTGCCAATATTAAAGGAATATATCCATGGATGTTCATTTTTTTTATATATGATATTGAAAATTTACAGAAACAAAGTGGCAAAAAAACTACATTAATATCTTATTCCGTTTAAAAGTTAAAACAATTTAAAAGTAGAAAAATGTTCTTAAAAATACCTCATACAGTATATGTCCTTCATCAAGGTAATTTCAGCCAGCACAGTTCTTATGTATTTCTAGTAAATTTAATCACACTTTTTTTACATTATTAAACAGCATTTTTGGTTCATTATAGAGATAGAATGGAATATATAATTTACAAGAAAACATTTTGGGGGTTTTCGTGGTTTACATCACATTTACAATGATAAAAAACCCAAATCATTTTTAGAGAATACAAAAAACGTTTTGTTGAAATTGTCTCTATGACATCACAGATGTTGCCAATCAGTCACTTTTGTCCAAATTCGTAAATACTTTAAAATTTTGTAACTTCTAAACGGAATAAGATAGTTTTTTCACCACTTTGTTTCTATAAACAATTTCTATCATATATGAAAAAATGAAAATCCTTGAGAATATTCCTTTAATAGGTTTATGGAGAGGTGAATTGCTGGTTTGAAAGAGTTTTTAATTTTAGGAAGAATTGGTTTTTGAATTTTGGAATTAGCTCTCTTAGTTTCTGAGTAATGGATGATCAAAGTTTAAGAAATTTTTAAAACATCCAAGATTTGATGAAATCTGACTACGGAAAGGTCTTATTCTTGAATGTAAGTTGGTAAATTTCTGTAGAATTATGATTGATAATTACAAAACACAAGGAATTACATAAAATTATACCAATGTTGGCCAATTATTCATCATAAATTTACATAATAATGTGTGTATTGATGAGTAAAAATTCAAAAAGCTGTATGGTCAATGGTCAATATTTTGCAAATTTTGATAAATATTTACTGCTTTCTTAAATGGATTTTAATAGATTTTAGAGGCTAATAAGCAACTTCCTTAACTTACTCTAAAATGAAACTTTTTAACTACAAATTATGAGCCCTGCTGTAACTTTCAACTTTCAAAGAAACAATAATTCTGATTAATCATTTTAAAGTTTTTCTGTTTTGTTTTACAGTTTTCCAAACAACCAGTTCTAGATGCCTACACAGCCTTCACCAACAACTTTAACAATGCCAAAGATTTAATGGGCAAAGCGTCCAACAAACCAGCTTTCAGCAGGTTCCTTGAGGTAAGTGGTGGGTGAATGCACCGATAGTACCAGTAGGGGAGGGGTTGGGAGACAGTTCCTTTGGGTAAGTTGAGGATGAATATACAGTAACCAATAGAGAGGAGGGGGAATGAGGGGGAATGTTCCTTGAGGTTAGTTAGAGGATGAATATATGGGTACCAATAGAGGGGGGAAGGAATGTTCTCTTAAGTACTGTAAGGTGAGGATGGATATATGGGTAGCAATAGGAGGGGAAAGGTCCTTGTGCTAAGTTGAAGATGATTATATACCAATAACAATATGTACCAATAATAAAGGGGGGGAGTTCCTTTAAATAAGTTGAGGATGAATTATATGAGTACCAATAATAAAGAAATAAGTTGAGGATGAATACATGAGTACTAATAACGAAAGGAGGGGGTTCTTCAAATAAGTTGAGGATGAATATATGAGTACCAATAACAAAAAGAGAGGGGAGGGGTGGGTGGGTTCCTTCAAATAAGTTGAGGATGAATATATGAGTACCAATAATGAAAGAGGGGGAGGTGGGTTCCTTCAAATAAGTTGAGGATGAATATACAGGTACCAATAGGCTTAAGTGATCCTACAGAGAAAAAGGGAAAACATAAAAGAATTAGCTTATTGAACATACAGCAGGTGCAATACCTGTAGGCAGCAGTGGCTCATTGATTAACAAGTCATGCTTGTCTGCAAAAGATTCAACTCCCCTTGTAAGCCCTGCATTGTGCCCCTTGAGCAAGACACTCTACTCTATTTGCTCCAGTCCACCAACCTGCAATTAAAAATATCCTACAATTCTGAATTCATGCAGAACATTAAAAAAAAAAAATCTTCTTTAATTGTCTAACATTTAAAATTATATTATAGATTCTAGACATTGATTAAGGGTTTGATTAAGAATTTGTGGTGCAGCACTTGTTGTTCATCAATTGTTTTGGATCATGGAGGTCCCACATTAGAGTGGTGCCTCCGTGGTTGGATAATTGGAAAACAAAGGAATTGTGCAAGGAAATATACAATGTAAGTCTTCCTGACTAAATTATACATCACAAATTTGCATAAGAAGTTGCATACTAACTAAGACAAAATAAATCAGCAACATTTTAAAACAATTTGCATTATTACATGTTTTCCATTTTCCTAGCTGTTAAAGAGGGAGGCTCGACTCAGGTTGTACATCGTTGATCTCTGTAAAATTTGGGGATGCAGAGTTTTGATGTCACTTCCATTTCACATCGTTGATCTCTTTAAAATTTGGGGATGCAGAGTTTTGATGTCACTTCCATTTCAAATGCACAAGCAGTGGCATAGCCAGCATTAAAAATGCAATGTTACAATTTATCCCACTTCTGAGGGCAATTTTGTTTTTAAAAATAAAAACAAAGATTATCCCAATTTTTGAAAATTTCCTCGAAAACGTGTCTGTGTGTGTGTGGGTGGGGAGGGGTTGGTTCGGATCAAGGGATTTAGAAACCCATTCCCCCTGTGGTGCACAAGATCCCTATCTGTTTGTACATGTGCATGCTACTTAACGTTGTGTGTGTGTGTGTGTGAAAATTCAATCATGGTGCATAACGTTATCTACGGGAAACTGTTTTTTCAACGTGTTTGTCCAAAAGAAAAAAGTGAAAGATCAGTAAGATAATACTAGAATAGCAGTCACCAAACAATATTGTTGTTGATAGATTAAATGCAGCTTCCCTGTAAGCTGCGCTTGTTTAATTATGATTAGTTTATTATCATTTCCAACGATATTCTAATTGTATAAGGTGCATTAAAGGAGCACTAGACCGATAAGAAAGGGTGCATGGTTTCTGCAAATTTGACAGATATATCATCCACAACAGATTGATAAACTTCATGCCTCCATAGCCCACAAAAGATGTGAGGGCAAATGTCACTTGAATATTCATATTAACCAGAAAATTAGTATACCATTGCGTGCTAGATAAGCATTTGATTTTACACCCTCACTTTCCAGTCTAGTGCCTCTTTAAATTATGATTAGTTTTATTATCATTTCCAATGAGATTGAACGTGATTCTAATTGTATAAGGTGCATTACCTTCCCACATGATAAACTACAAACACCTGATCTGTCTTTGCCTCTAAAATGTATTATTATCCCCTTGCCAACGAAGTTGGTGAAGAGGGGATATAGCATTTTTACCGCCTGTCTGTTCGTCCGTTCCGTTTGTCCGTCCATTTGTCCGTTCGTTTGTCCGTCCGGTTTGTCCGTTCCATTTGTCCATCCATTTGTCCATTCTGTTTGTCCGTCTATTTGTCCGTCCATCCATTTGTCTGGCTGGCCACCCGTCTGGCCTCTTGCATTGTTCAGCTGCTAGGGAACAAACGATTGCTGCCCTAGAAAAGGAAAAATAAATTTATTTAAAGAACAAATGCATTCCAGACTTAAATAGCAGCAATTGCAAAAGTCTTTGCTTGTATAGAGTGGACACATAATAAATCAGCTCTATCTGGTTTATAAGGGAAAAAGTTGAGCATGTTTCTATTGGAAGTGTCAGATTTAAGTTACTGGGGTAGTGCAATAGAGAGAGTGGAGTTATAGTGAAGTTTGGAATGAAGAGTTGGTTAAGAGTATAATTGGTAGATGAGTAGATGACAAAGGTGGGTTGGGGTAGTGAATGGATGGTGGTAGGTGAATGGAGGATTGTAGATGAACGGGGATGGCAGGTGAAGGGGGATGGTAGGTGAAGAGGGATGGTAGGTGAATGGGGCATTTTGAGATGATGGGAGTGAGGGAATGGGAGTGAGAGGAAAGAATATTGGGTGGAAGATGGTAGAATGATTGGTAGATGTAGGAATTAAGATGAAGGTGGGTTGGCATGGAGGACGGGATGGGATGAAATGTGGGACAGAGTGGGATGGCATGTTGGACAGGGTGGCGTGTGGGACATTGTACCATGGAATGTGGGAAAGGATTCCATGACATATAGGGCAGGGTGGGGTAGCATTGGGACAGGGTGGCGTGGCATGAAAAACAAGGTAGTGTCATGACATTTATGACAGGCTGGGATGGCATGTGGGACAAGATGGGATGGCATATGGGACAAGGTGGGATGGTATGGGGGACAGAGTGTAATGACATGTGAGACAGGATGGCATATCGTCTGGATTTCAGATGGGATGGCATATGGACAGGGAGGGATAGCATGTGGGATCGCAGCCCATAGGACAGGGTGGGTTGGCATGACATGTGGTACATGGAAAGATGACATGTGGGAAAGGGTAGGATGGCACATGTTGCAGGGAGGGATGGACAAGGTGGCGTGGTATATGGGACATGGAGGGATGGCATGTGGGACAGGGTGGCAGGATATATGCGACAGGGTGGCATGGTATATGGGACAGGGTGGCAAGGCATATAGTGGGATGTCATTTTTATTGCAGGTGTGATGACATATGGGTCATGCTGTGAAATGGTATCTGGATTAACCCATGTATGATTTCCTGTAGGGAGGGAAGTAGCATGGTATGATATGTAGAGCAGGTGTGACAGAGGCTGGAAAGCATGTCAATATCGGTGAGGGGATGTGTATCGTTTGCGATGTCTGGTTTGTATTATGAATCTTGTGAAGTCAGGCATGGTAATTGAAGAATCATCTCATTTGATCACGCATTGTCATCATTTTTTACCGGAGTCGTTCAATTCAAGTTGAGGAGACTGGCGAGAATTTTGCTGGTGCATTTTTAAAAGAGTTTTTAGTATTGTTGTAATTAACAACTTCAATTTTGATGGATTTGTAGATTCAACAACTAAATTGCTTTATAAAATTGCTAAGGAGTATTTGCATTGCATGTCATTGCATGTGCATTAAATCCCCATAATGTATGACCTCGAGTATTTGGTTTAGTCCATTTTTACAACATTTTTTGCCGTTTTTAATTCTTTTTGTTGTTTTTTGGTTCCAATGCGATAGCATAAGGAACCTATGTAGTCATGCTGGTGTGTGTTATGCATGTGTGTCTGTGATAGAAACTTGTAAGCATTATATCTCAAGAACCGTGTGGTGGATTTATGTCACCCTTGGTAATGGACGTGACATGGTCTGAAGATGATCCCTATTGTTTTGGTGCTGATGTCATAAATATCAATTAGTAGGTGGGGCTAAATGTAAAATTTATGGATTCCTGTCATACATCCCTTACAAAAAAATTCCACATATCCACATGTGAAATTACACATTTCATATATGAAATACTTTTTTCATATATGAAATACTTAACTGTCATATGAAACAAAAACCTTTCATATATGAAAAAATAAGCATCATTTTCTTATATGGAAGGATTTCATATGTGAAATAAAATAATCACACATGTGAAATTCCAAATCACATGTGTGGAAATAATACCAATGAGGTACTATGTATAGTGCAGTAGCGTCCTCCTTGATATTAGTGTTGCAGAATATTACTGGAGTTGGGAAGTTTTTCTATACAACCTTCTATTTTTACCAAATTTCAACCTTTTCACAATAGATATTTTTCCCTGAATTGGGTTTACAGTATTTAACTTAGTTTTCTGTACATTATTTTACATTATTTATGTAATGGATTAATTATTTTTGTGCAAACTCTGTGTTTAGTAGCGTTAGCATGCATGTATGCTATTATAGGGGCATTAATAATATGCCCAACGTGCATCAATAGGAGATGTATGTGCAACATAAAATCGCATTGCAGTTAGAAACATAAAGCGGAGGTACACATAATGTGTTAGGAGCCTAATGTTAGTTAGCCTAATGCACTCATTTGTGTTAGCAGTTCTGCAATTTTTCCTTCGTAACTTAAAAACTCTCCCACCATGGTCATTAAACTCTTAAATATTGTGAGGTCAAACTCATTTCATATCTATTCCCAGCAAAAAATATAAAATATATCTGTGTGACTTGAGTGAAAAGTGAAAATTTGAAATGCTTTTTGAAGACTCCATTGGGGATTTGAATATCCAGTCATTTTAATAACAAACTCAATTCAGTTATTTGATTTGTATCATCTACAAATTTGGATTGAATATAATATCACAAGTATAATTTAATCAATATTAATTTAGTTATGTCAATAAACTTGATAGAAGTTGCAAACAAACTTGGCCAAGAGTTAGGGATTTTCAAGAAAGTAGCAAATATCAACCAAATTTGATTCCTATGCAGCATTAAAAAAAATAAAAAAAAAAATAAAAAAATGTTTTTTTTTAATGATTCTGGATAGGTTTTTTGTGCTTTTGTTGTTTATTTGTTTGTTTGTTTTATCTTACTTGCGCCTTGAGCGCTCTTCAGAGTGGATATGTGCGCATTATAAATCATTTGTATTATTATTATTATTATTATGCAGCATAACACTATACTATAGGCCTAGGCCCTAAGTAGTAGCTCTATGTTACTAAAGTAATAACAATAATATGCATTTCAACACTTGAACTAAGTATATTCTATTATTTGTTTTAATCTACATCATTTTACAGGTGTAAGCTGCATCAATATGTTTTAAAATCTCTTGCAGTCATGGCAGTTGCATTTAAAGGCAATATTTTCTATGTGAAATATGCTCACGTAGGAAATGGTGTTTTTGGAGCATTTCACATGTAGGAAATTGATTTCCCACAGGGGAAGTCATTTCCCACATGTGGAGAATATTCCCATGTGCAAAATGAGTTTCATATGTTGGAAATATTTCCTATGTGTGAAATGGGCCAAAAACGTGTGATTCTCAAGTAAGCATTTCATATATGAAACATGTGGGATTTTTTTGTAAGGGATGGTATATGGATGTGCTGTTGTTTGGTAGATGAGCTCTATTGATTTTAGTGCTGATGTCATGAATATTAATTAGTAGGCAGGGCTAAATGTAAAATTCCATTAACAAGCTTGCAAAGACAATGTACTGTACAGTTAACTCACTTCTCAATAGTTCCACCAAGGCTTTACCAATCTGCCGCTCAAATAAAACTCTCAGTAATAATTTTGCCAATTTGTTAACTGAGAAAGTGGCAAAAATAAGATCTGAACTTGACGTTGAATGTGTTAATGTAAATATATCTTCTCTTGATACTGGTAAACAATGTAATGATGATGTATTTCTGCTTGATTCTGACTATGATTTGATGATTGATGATTTACAGTATATGCACAGTACTGATATCTTTGCAAATTTCCACCCTGTAGATGAAGCTGAGATTGGACATATAATTTATAAGATCCCAAACAAGACAAGTTCTCTTGACCCACTGCCCACTTGGCTCTTGAAAGAATGTGTTGACATAGTAGCTCCTATAATCATGTCTCTTGCAAATAATTCATTTAGTTCTGGTTGTTTTCCATCCATTCTTAGGAACGCAATTATTTCTCCTCTTATCAAGAAGTCCACCCTCAATCCGGATGTTTTGAAAAATTATCGACCCATCTCCAATCTTCCCACCCTTGGCAAGATCCTTGAATATCCAGCAGTCTTTAGGTTTAATGAACATCTTTATTCAAAACAACTTACTAAAGTTTTTCAATCTGCCTACAAACCGGCACATAGTACTGAAACTGCATTATTGCGTGTTAGGAATGATATATTAAATGAGTTAGATTCGGGTAGACTTGTTTTACTTATACTTCTAGATATGTTTGCAGCCTTTGATACCATTGACCACACTATTCTTATAAATAGGTTTCAGTGTGAGTATGGTATTGGAGGTTGTGTTTTAAATTGGTTTAGATCTTATCTTAGTGATCGTAAGAGTTCAGTTTGTATCTCTGGTAGTTATTCTACTGCCCATCCTCTGAAATATGTTGTTTCCCAAAGATCTGTTGCAGGTCCATCCTCTTCATGTTACCCGACAAACTTAATGTTGCTTAATGACACACTCAAAACTGAAAAAGCCGGGTTTTCACTGATTGCATTTCATCAAAAAACTTAGACAAATGAATTTTGATCATTTCATCAAAAACGCAAATGTCCATTTGATTTAAGGTTCGGTGTGTCTGTGATTGTTCCTACATCATCAGTTAAAAATTTAGGTATCATGTTTAAACCTTGTATGAATATGAATTCCCAGATCACTTCAATATGTCTTACTGTTAATTTTCATTTGCATAATATTCCTAGAATCTCACGGTACATTGATTAAAATATTTGTGCTCATGCAGTGCGATCTCTCGTCCTTTTTCGGCTGGATTATGGCAACTCCCTGCTTGGTGGCATATCACGTGAAAACCTTCAACACTTGCAAAGACTTCAAAATTGTGCAGCGTGCATGATTTTTTTGTGTTGATAGAGACATACAAGCGCTTCCCCCCTCTTGCGTGTTTTTCATTGGTTGCCCATCCAGCAGAGAATCGATTTCAGGATCGTACTGCATGTGTACAACTGCTTTGAAAAAAATGCCCCTTCATACCTTCAAGATTTGCTGCATATTTATGAGCCTGGATGCGTTGGTCTAAGATCCATTAACAAGGATGTCACTTGTCTTGTGGTGCCAAGAACTAATCGTGTTAGTGGGGACTGCGCCTTTTCTGTCCTGGGACCATGTTGTGGAATAATCTACCTATTGCAATCCGTCAGGCTCAAACTGTTTATACTTTTAAGAAGGCCCTTAAGACTCATCTTTTTCCTACTGATTAAGTTTTATGCTGTCTATTATATTTGGTTTCTTGTTTTATCTATCTAGTTTTTTATTTCATTTTTTTATCAATTCTTTTATGCTTTTATATTGTCCTGCAAATGTTTAAAAAAAAAAAGATATTGTATATTAAGAGTTTGTCTATGTATTATCAATTTTATTGTAAAGCGTTTTGATCCACGTGAGAGGCGCTATATAAAAAAGTTTACTAATAATAATGATAATAATAATAACACCATATCTCAAGAACGGAGAATTTATGTCATACTTGGTATATTGATGTGTTGTGTTCTGTAGATGATCTCTATTATTTTTGGTGCTGATGTCATGAATTTTAATTAGTAGGCGGGGCTTAAATGTAAAATTTTGTTAACAAGCTTGTAAACATGATATCTCAAATCATTAAGGTGGATTTATGCCATACTTGGTATATGGGTGTGTTGGTGTCTGTAGATGATCCGTATTGTTTTTGGTGCTGATGTCATAAATATTAATGTGAAGGTGGGACTAACTGAAATTCTGTTGATGCTTATATTTCCACAAAACCATGTCAGATTTAGATTATACTTAGTAAGATGCTGTTGATAAAAGCAAGGATGATATATTATCCCATAAAATGTTCAGTTGTTGACTTCATCATTAGTCATGTCAGGCAGAGCCAAAACAATTTTTCATTGGTAGTTGTGATTGTGGCTTAAATATCTTAAGGCAAAACCTCAAGACTTAAACAAGCAACAAAGTATACACAAATTACATGTTCCAGTACATGATGAATTAGATTAAACGTGTAAGAAAACAACATTTAAAGATATATACAATATAAAAAAAGAATTGCTTCTAATCCAAAGTTAGCATCGGAACCACGTGGGATTTCTCCCTTTGGTTATGCATTTTAAACAATCTAACACAGAAATTTTATAAAAAGATTAATGTTTTGGCATCGTGTTTATATGCGTATTTAAAAGTAGGGTCATTCTACTCGTGTCAAAGTCCTTTGCCCCTTGCATTAAATACGCATACCTCGCCTTAACATTAATCTTTAATTAACATTCATTGAAAAGCAACAAAGCCAGCAACAATTTTTATCATAACTTCAATTATTTTTTAAACAATTTTTAAAACAATTTTTCAGCTTTTTGAATTTTCAGGCATTATTATGCAAATTTTTATGCTAATCTGTGATGCTTTGCTTGGTGGTGCAGGATGTTAATTTTTTTTTTAATTAAACGATTACTTCAGGGTCACACAAGTTCATCTTTTATGAAGGAGGACTTCAAAAGAAACCAAATGGCGAAGAAAGCATTTAAAAATCTTATTCTGTTAAGGAGGTAATTCAAGTTTAAAGATGTATCTGTCTAGAAATGACTGGTGTAGTAATTAAGTCATCTATGACTGGTGTCCTCATCCTCACATTCTACAAATGTTAATGTATTTTAAAGAAAATTTATTTAAGGTTTTACCATTTGAATTAATTTTCCTCAAATTTGTTTCAGGTGGTAAATTATTAAGTACCTTTGCTTTCCTGATATATCCGATGGTTTTTAAGCCACAAAATCACTGGACAAAATATGATAAAATATAAAGAATTTGGGGAATCTGAGGCTGTGACATCACAACTAGTCTGATTTTAGTCGTTTCTGCACATGACACCGAACTCTAAACTTAAATATCTCCTTAACAGTGTAAGACTTTTGAACGCTTTCTTCACCATTTTGTTTCTTTAAAAGGCCTCTTTCTTAGGAGAGCAACTTGCTTGACCCCTGAACTTATCCTTTGACCTGTCATAAGTCATTAAAGGAGCCAGCATATTTTTACTTTTACTTTTTAGTTTGACTATTTCCCCTTTCAAATTCTAGGAGGAATGACTTTCTTATCATTTTTAGTGACTGCAGAATTAAAAATGGAATTTAAAGAAATAAATAAAGATTTTGAGTTGTCCTCCAACTAATAAATTACTAATTTTTTTTTTTGTTGTGTAAATGCAACTAAAAAAATCTTGCACTCAGGTAAAATGCCCATCAGCAGAAGTAAAATGGACAAGTTTACAAATATTTAAATATTTTAATTATTCAAATAATTACACATGAATTTAAAAAGTTGACTAATTAAGTCAGTGTTAAATGTAACGTTGTCAGTGTTAAATGTAACATTAAATTACTGATTATGAAGAAATATATTACAGGAATGGGTAAAAGCAACATGAAATAAATGCTTAAAAATCAATGAAAATTACTTTCAAATTGAAATTTGACCAAGTTCTTCAAGTTTTTAGGTCGATGTATGCAAATTTGCGACCAGGAAGACTTTAAACAATTGTGAAATGTGTGTGGCAGAAGAGTAAAATATCATTTAAATAAGAAAATACACATGACATATGTTAACCCATATATTCATTATGAGTTTTGATCAAAATTTGCTTATTAAAACCTGAAAATATTGGAAATTTTTCAAATGACCAACTTTTTTTTTCTCTTCTCTTTTATCAGGAAAGGACAAAAGAACACAAAGAAAGATTAAACCTCGACGATTTGATAATACAACCTGTGCAGAGAATTCCCAGATATGAGTTACTACTAAAGGTAAATATATCAGCATTAAAGGAGACATAAATTCTGATACAATAATTATTTCATATGATAGAGGATAAATTCTTAACCAACTGCTAAACACAGCAAGTCAAAATTTTATTCCTATCTCAAGTTATACCTAATTGAAATTGACACATGGGGGCTGCCATTTTGTTCAATTCTGTATTGAAATATTATGCATGATAACATAATTTCCCCAATGGGGACATAAGAATTATAATGTATTTCATTATAAATGTGATTATTTTTTTTATCCCAAAATGATGTGACAACAGCATGTTTTGATAATTTCATGTGTATACAAAAATTTCCTTAACTACAAAAGAAAAACAATTTTTATCAGCTAGAAAACTTAAAGTAGATTAAAGAGAAATACAAAGCATTCCAACATCCTGCTGGACTAATGACATCATAATCTGCATGTTTGAAATCAAAATGGCAGCTCCCATGGTATTATCAAGTACAAGTTTTTAATAATTACAAAACATGTATTAGATTGCTTCAGGGAGTTATGAAACTTAGTCAATTTGTTATTTTCAATTCTGTTATATGAAATAAGGATTGTGTGAGACTTAATGTCTCATTTAATGTGTAAGAAGTAGTTAATGAATATTACGAGGCTAATTAAGTTCATCTATTGCATTTGCCGATGACTTGGAGCAGTTTTATGTGTTCAAAAGGACATTAGAAATTTTGGGTAAAATTAGGGGGATGAGGGAAAGTGGGGAAGATAGTTTGCCTACTAAATAAAATTTAGTAATTTTTCATAATTTTGCTGATTTTCACAAAATATTGGTACAAAAATACTGGAACATTATGCAGGTGACTATTTTTGTTGCTTTTCATACTTTTGTGGTTGTGTTGTTTGTAGTGAATCAATCAAAATAATCCATAATTTTAATTAATCAGTAAGTCAAAATGGTCAATAAAATGATAATAAGTGAATTTAATACTCAATTAATCAAAATAGTCATTTTCAAAATGATCAACAACTTTGAATGAGTATGAATTACGTCATAGATAGTAATCATTAAAACATAAATATTACCAGTTTAAAAAGTGCATTTATTTTTGTGATCAAATTTCCTTCACTGCATCGTCAAATTCTTATTTGAATATCAACCATCAGCATTTAGTTCTAAATTTCTATTAATATTTTGCAATTGTTTGAAACAGGACTTGATTGAGAACACCCCAGATGACTCGTTAGACCAGGACAGCTTGCACGATGCTCTGGACACGGTCCGAAAACTGGCCATGGCCATTGACGAGAGCAAGAACGTATCTGATCAAGCTCGGAGAGACGAGCAAGCCTTGAGGGAACTTGAGGGCTTGATAGATGGGGAAATTGATCTTGTTTCACCGCATAGGAAGTTTATAAGGCAATATGCAATCACGGAAATGGTAAGTTGGAAATTAGCCATTGTACAGATCAGTAGATAAATGTGTTTTCTTCAGAAAACTGCTTTATGTTCTACACCTTAGTAAAAGTTAACAAGTTTTATGATAACTAGAAAATTACAGCACCTTACACTGTGGTTCCCTTCCTATATACCTGTCTGTACTAATTTCATAGTTCACATTTTCATGATAAAACTTAGACAAAATAATACAAAGGTAGTTGTTTATATCTATCTTTAACTATATTTTATAAGCTTTAAAACACAATCAAAACAAAAAACAAACAAAAAAATCCACTGATAAAATATTAATAAATTTAATTTCAAATACATATACAGATTTTGAACTTTCATTTCTGTCAATATGATATGTGATATATTTTTTGCAGGTTTTACACGTTCAAATCTTGGTAAAACCTACGTAAGAGCTTTAGCTCCCTTTGTTGAAGTACATATTGTTGAAGAAAAATATGTAGATGTTTAGTATAAAATCTTAATCTTAAAGGATTAGTTCAGTGGTCAAGCATGTTTATTTTATATGAAAGAGACTTCAAAAGAAACAAAATGGTAAAGAAACCATTAAAAATATTGTTCTGTTAAGGAGATATTTAAGTTTAAAATTTGGTATCATTTCTGTAGAAACGACTGAAATCAGACTAATGGTGATGTCATAGCCTCATATTCCTCAAAGTTTTTATGTATTCTATCATATTTTGTCCTGTGATTTTGTGGCTTAAAAACAATGGGATGTGTCAGAAAAGTAGTAGAACTGAATCTAGGAAGGGTATTTATAATATACCACCTGAAGAAAGTTTAAAGGAAAATAATTAAAATAGTGAACAAATTGAAAAAACTTTCTTTAAAATACATCAAGATTTTGAGGAATCTGAGGCTGTGACATCACAACTAGTCTGATTTCAGTCATTTCTACAGGAATGATACCAAACTTTAAATTTGAATATCTCCTTAATGGAATAAAATTTTGCAATGCTTTCTTTACCATTTTGTTTCTTTTGAAGTCCTCTTTTATATAAGATGGACATACTTGACCACTGAACTAATCCTTTAATGTTGTTCTTAGTAGGAATTTTTATAGTGCCGCTAGTATCAAAATAATCAGCAGCCCTGTATATACATATATACATAGAAATTATACACATCCACCACAATTACAAATATACAAACAAAGATGAAATTAAAACTATAGCACAAATTAAATAAATGAGTTTTCAAACCTTTGAATAAACTTACATTGGTTGTGTTTCTGAGATTTAAATGGAAGCGAATTCCAAAGAAATGGGACAGCATGGAAGAATGACCGGGGTCCTATTGTTTTTGACTTGGTGGGTGGTATCTTGGGGCAGCATGAAAGAATGACCAAGTCCTATTGTTTTTGACTTGGTGGATGGTATCTTGGGGCAGCATGGAAGAATGACCAGGGTCCTATTGTTTTTGACTTGGTGGGTGGTATCTTGGGGCAGCATGAAAGAATGACCAGGGTCCTATTGTTTTTGACTTGGTGGGTGGTATCTTGGGGCAGCATGGAAGAATGACCGGGGTCCTATTGTTTATGACTTGGTGGGTGGTATCTTGGGGCAGCATGGTAGAATGACCAGGGTCCTATTGTTTTTGACTTGGTGCGTGGTATCTTGGGGCAGCATGGAAGAATGACCGGGGTCCTATTGTTTATGACTTGGTGGGTGGTATCTTGGGGCAGCATGGTAGAATGACCGGGGTCCTATTGTTTTTGACTTGGTGGGTGGTATCTTGGGGCAGCATGAAAGAATGACCAGGGTCCTATTGTTTTTGACTTTGTGGGTGGTATCTTGGGGCATCATGAAAGAATGACCAGGGTCCTATTGTTTTTGACTTGGTGCATGGTATCTTGGGGCAGCATGAAAGAATGACCAGGGTCCTATTGTTTTTGACTTGGTGGGTGGTATCTTGGTGCAACATGGTAGAATGACCGGGGTCCTATTGTTTTTGACTTGGTGCATGGTATCTTGGGGCAGCATGGTAGAATGACCAGGGTCCTATTGTTTTTGACTTGCTGCGTAGTATCTTGGGGCAGCATGGTAGAATGACCGGGGTCCTATTGTTTTTGACTTGGTGGGTGGTATCTTGGGGCAGCATGGTAGAATGACCAGGGTCCTATTGTTTTTGACTTGCTGCGTAGTATCTTGGGGCAGCATGGTAGAATGACCGGGGTCCTATTGTTTTTGACTTGGTGGGTGGTATCTTGGGGCAGCATGGAAGAATGACCGGGGTCCTATTGTTTATAACTTGGTGGGTGGTATCTTGGTGCAGCATGAAAGAATGACCAGGGTCCTATTGTTTTTGACTTGGTGGGTGGTATCTTGGTGCAGCATGAAAGAATGACCAGGGTCCTATTGTTTTTGACTTGGTGGGTGGTATCTTGGGGCAGCATGGAAGAATGACCGGGGTCCTATTGTTTATAACTTGGTGGGTAGTATCTTGGTGCAGCATGAAAGAATGACCAGGGTCCTATTGTTTTTGACTTGGTGGGTGGTATCTTGGTGCAGCATGAAAGAATGACCAGGGTCCTATTGTTTTTGACTTGGTGCATGGTATCTTGGGGCAGCATGAAAGAATGACCAGGGTCCTATTGTTTTTGACTTGGTTGGTGGTATCTTGGGGCGGCATGGTAGAATGACCGGGGTCCTATTGTTTATAACTTGGTGCATGGTATCTTGGGGCAGCATGAAAGAATGACCAGGGTCCTATTGTTTTTGACTTGGTGCATGGTATCTTGGGGCAGCATGAAAGAATGACCAGGGTCCTATTGTTTTTGACTTGGTGGGTGGTATCTTGGTGCAGCATGAAAGAATGACCAGGGTCCTATTGTTTTTGACTTGGTGCATGGTATCTTGGGGCAGCATGGAAGAATGACCGGGGTCCTATTGTTTTTGACTTGGTGGGTGGTATCTTGGTGCAGCATGAAAGAATGACCAGGGTCCTATTGTTTTTGACTTGGTGGGTGGTATCTTGGGGCAGCATGGAAGAATGACCGGGGTCCTATTGTTTATAACTTGGTGGGTGGTATCTTGGTGCAGCATGAAAGAATGACCAGGGTCCTATTGTTTTTGACTTGGTGCATGGTATCTTGGGGCAGCATGAAAGAATGACCAGGGTCGTATTGTTTTTGACTTGGTTGGTGGGTATCTTGGGGCAGCATGGTAGAATGACCGGGGTTCTATTGTTTTTGACTTGCTGTGTGGTATTTTATATTTGTTTTGGTGTGAAGATCTTAGGTTTCTAGAGGGGTTGTCTGTAATCAAAAGGTCATTAATATAAGATGGTGCCAAACCAACTCTAGCTTTGAAGGTAAGAATGATTTTAAAGTTAATTCTTTGTTCGACCTTGAGCCAGTGCAAATCTTTAAAAGATGAGTTCAGTGGTCAAACATGTCCATCTTATATGAAAGAGGACTTCAAAAGAAACAAAATGGTGAAGAAAGCATTGCAAAATCTTATTCCGTTAAGGATAAATTAAAGTTTAAAGTTTGGAGTTCCTCCAGGAATCCATATGGCACATGCCTTATAAATTTTAAACTATAAATTTACATTAGAAAATTAACAATTATCTGACCAATGACACAAAGAATAGATTTGTATATTTTCTTCAATAAATCAGCATAAAACTTGGAAAGCTGTAAAGTGACAAGTTTTCAGTGAATTAATGAAATTTTCCTCATTGTTTTTCCCCTAAAAATCCCAGCATTTTCAAACATCATCCAATGCCTCTTTTTAATAAAGACATTTAATCTAAAGGTCTGTAGGTAGGTTAGAAAGGGCATTAAATTTCTTATTTAAACTGTCTTTAAATCTTGAAAATGGGTATGGCTAATCGAAGTCTTTAAAGTATTTGTCAATGTATGCAAAAGGTGTGATTTATTAGTACATTAATTTAATTTAGCAAAAAAAGTTGTGATGTGTGAATATAGGCCTATTGATTTAATTTTAGGCTTGACTTCACCATGGCAACCTTAGCACAAATATTAATGATTTGACCGAGCTAGTTCTATGTTTAACCTGGCAGTTATTAGATTAAGTATGCATAGTTTGTAATCTGGTGAACGACAATAGATTAACTGCCGAAGGTTGTTTATCCTACTGATTGGGCGTGATGTGTAAGCACATTATATATTAGTTGATGCAAGAGGGCATGAAATTGCTGCCTTAGGAATTATGGTTTAAACGAGATTAACGGACTAGTGTGATTTCTTGTAGACGGTTCAAAAGTTGATGCGATAGTGGAGTGTGTGGGAGATAAAAAAGACGTGGATGAAAGTAGGCCTATGGTGATAAAGAGCCTGATTTTGCCTCTCAGATTTTACACATATAAAGCAGGATTTTAAATAGTTTTAGTCAGCTTTTGAGATTTAGCGAATATTTTAGTGTAAATGAATTTTCATGGCTCACTATAGTAATTAACTGGAACATCATTGAGCTCTTGAATTTTGGCTTCTGGTGAAAAGTTGCACTCATTTCTGTAAAATCAATTCACCCTCTCTTCAGTCATGGAGGTATTATTTGGCCCAAATAATACCTCTGTGCGTCAGACGAGAGCACCGATAATGAACATTGTTCAAGCTGTATCTGAATTTGTTCTTACTTTTATTGAAAATATGTTCGCGAAAGGAAAAGAGAAGTTTTCTTTTGTAAAGATTTTGTTTTGTTTTGCTCAGTCGAAGAAGTGAAATATAACAGCCACTGCCTATATTATTCCACTATCTTTTCCCCTGCTTGTTGACAGATTGTCTATACAGTTTGAGCTTAATCATTTTACCAATTTAAACCCTGAAATCATTGTAAGAGTATAATAGCCAGAAAAAATCACCTCATGTTTTTGCTTCATATGACTTAAACCACTTAGTCTCTGTGCTCTATATTACTGCGGTTCTTCCTTAATTTGTTGACAGATTGTCTGCACATTTAATTATTTTACCAATTTAAGCCCTGAAATCATTGTAAGAGTAATAGCAAGAAGTAATCACATCCCCATAACATTCTCGCTTCACACGACTTCAGCCACATACGTTTTCTCTGTGCTCTAAATTACTGTAGTGCATCCTCCGCTTGTTGACAGATATGTCTGTACATGTTTGAGCTTAATTATTTTACCAATTTAAACCCTGAAATCATTGTAAGTGTAATAGCCAGAAATAATCACCACCTCATAATGTTCTCGCTTCGCATGACCTCGTCGTACTTACGCACAATGTTCTCGACTGAAACATCACACCATAAGTGTTTTTTTTAGTTCTGCTCCTGAGATTCATTGAGGTACCCAATCAATTCAGAATTGAATTAGGCCCCTTATATCATTTAAACTGAGAGTTTGTTTAACATTTTGAATTTTTCTTCCCCTGATTGTCATCTGGAGTTATTGTTTAATGTAGTGAGCCTTCCAAAATTACTGCCAGTCAATTAGCAGACAAGCTTGAGTTGTAAACATTTTTTTTTTTTTTTTGAACATTTATTCTGAATGTAGAAAAATTAATATTTAGAGTTCAATAGTATAGAAGAATGCAAGGAGAGAGAACATTTTTTTCTTGATATTTGTGATGTCAATAACTTTAGGGGTATTAAGGGACATCTCACACACCACCCTTATTTAGTGATACCACTCACAGGCCCATAGCCAGCATGGGCATGGGAGGCCATACCCCCCTCCCCACCCCATCCCCATGCGAAGTTATGTGACCCCTTGCAAAACATGAAACAAAAAACTTTAACACAAAGGTATATGGAGAATATACCCAAGTGCCTCATAGCTGAGTACTTGTGTCCCCTTCTCTCTTTAAGATAAGACCTGGCTACCAGCCTAATCACTTGGGATGATAATTAGGAGTACATCTATATGAGTTAACTCTTTAAAGACCCAGGGGTTCAAAACGTGACAAAAAAAAATATATAACTCAATTTTCAAAATTAATTTTCTCAACTTTTCTTTTGTTTTCTTACCACTACAAGTTTAGTTTATATGATTGTTAAGACAATAAACTTTTCAATTAAAAAGTCAAAATACAGAAACTATTGACAAAAATATGCAAATTGCACATTTTAAACCAAATTAAGCAAAAAAAAATTAGCTTCTATTTTTTCTTTTGAATAATAAAATGGAGGATTTTTTTTTTACATATTTAGATTGTTTGTGAGATTTCCTTTCCAATGATACCAGCCGAAATCATTTCTCAAAGCAAAACATGCAAAAACAATGAAAATAAACAAAAAATAATCACCGCTGTAATACTAGCGGAAAACAATAGCTGCATGTTTGATGTGGGGATTGAACGCAGGTCATCCTCGTGCTGTGCACAGAGACTTGCCACCAAACCAAAGTGACAAACTGTAAAATTGGAAGCTTTGTTATTACTTAAATCCAGATGTGATTAGAGAGGGGGTACTTACTTTTTGATATCAATCAAAGTACATGGCTTGGCCTTTCTTATGATACATTTCGCGTACGGTAGGTGTATTGCAATCAAAACTTTCAAAATTTTGGTCTCAAAAAGGCTAAAAATCATCAAAATTGGCACAAATTTTGCCAAAAAAAAGATATTGATGGTAGGGGCAGTCAAACTTTGACTGGAATTGGATACTTTGATGTCATTGACAGTTGTTCGCAGCTTTTCAAGCAAAATCTAGGTCTGGAAGTATAGCAACCTTTAAAAAAAAAAAAATCGTTTTTCGTTACATTTTGTGCATTTTTTAATTCTTCTTTTTCAATCCATTTTTTTGCAAAATTCTTCAACATAACCTCCATCAAAAACTTTTATTTGCTGATAGAACTATTCAAGCTCTTTTAAATAATACCAAGATTACTGCCCACTGTTACATGCTCTATAAGCATTCTATTTTTTTGGGGAAAACCCCTAAAATACGCCCTCACTTTTCAATCTAGTGCTCCTTTAAATTTCCAGACCAAGTGTGTCACACTTGATTGGGGGACATACAAAAAAAAAAAAAATTTTTTTGTTAAATAGGTAATTTTTTGGTTAATATGAATATTCATGTGACCTTTGCCCTTAGGTCATCTGTGGGCTATGGAGGCATGAAGTTTATTGATTTTTCGTAAAATTTGAAAAATGAGCGCCCTGACTTTTTGGTATAGTGCTCAGTTTTTGGTTCCGATGCTAATAGCATAAGGAAACTATGTAGTCATGCTGGCATGTGTATGTATATATGTGTGTGTATGTATGTATGTATATGTGTATGTGCGTCTGTGACAGCAAGCGTGTAAGCACGATATCTTAAGAAGGATACACCAGATTATATCATATGTGGTACACAGCTAGCACATGGTCTGTAGATGTGCCCTATTGTTTTTGGTGGCGATGTTATGCATATTAATGAGTAGGCGGGACTTAATGTAAATATCTTGAAATGCTGATATTTTTACAACCCTATGTCTGCTTTGTTTCATATTAGTATAATTATGCTGTTAGCTAGTGTGTACATGTTCATGGTACAAAAATGTTGAATCATGAATATGCATAGTGGGCGGGGCTTAACATGATTTTGTTAAAAGAGCTTGTAAGCACAGTAGCTCAAGAATGGTTAACTGGTTTCATGTCATATTTGGTACACAGATAGCCCATGGTCTGTAGATATGCCCTATTGTTTTTGTAGTGATATCATGCATAATAATTAGTAGGTGGACTTGATATTCAAAATTTTGAAATACTCTTAATTTGACAATCATACGGTATGTCTGATTTGTTTCATATTCAGTATAATTATGTTGTTAGGTTGTATGTATGTGTTCATCGTTTAATATCATTAATATGCATAGTGGGTGGGGCTTAATATGATTTAGTTAAAAAGAGCTTTTAAGCATAATATCTGAAAATTGATATTCTGTTTTTATGTCATATGTGGTACACAGTCCATGGTCTGCAGATGTGCCCTATTGATTTTGGTGGTGATGTCATTATATTATTGAGTAGGCGGGCCTTAAATTTGAAATCTTTAAATGTTCATATTATAACACTTACCTCCGCTTTGTTGTTAGCTGATATGAACAATGTTGAATTTCATTAAATCATGCATAGTGGGCGGGACTTAATATGATTTTGCTGAAAAGAGCTTGTAAACACTATAAGGACAATACATTGGATACAGGTCATATGTGGTAAACAGATAACCCATGGTCCATGTGTGTGCTCTGTTGGTGGTGATGTCATGCATATTATTGGGGAGAGGGGGAATGTGAAAGAAAATTTAAAAAGTGATCAATTTATTGCAACTGTATGTCTGTTTGCATCAATCTTGCATGTTAAATTTGTCAGCTATTGTGCATGTATGAGCCTCCTTTTTTCTCCAAAATAGTTTCTATAACATAAATATAAGATCAAAATTGGTTAATAGGCATGAAAATAAATCATAATGAAATGGGTGACATTCCAAAGCCATTCAGAAAGGCCACATAATATTAACTTAATGTCTTGTTAAAAATGGGGCTATGATGAAGGTTGTTGAAGATTTGTGACATAGCATTAACCTGATTAAAGTTATTAATTTTATTTCAAAAAATCAGGACAGATAAAAGTGGGTATTTTTATGCCATAAAGCTCTGGGATATCCTTTGGCAGAAATGATTTCACTTGCACTGTCTGTGGGTGGGTTATTCAGGAAGGTCATATGATTTGTAATTAAAGGAATATTCCTATAGTTTTTCATGTAATGCATGAAAATGACAATTCAAACTGAAACTTTTCTTTTGTAGTGCTAATGTTCCCATTAAATTAATTTCATATATTACCCAGAACCAAAATGATTTGTGGTTTTGAAGGTTTTTTTCACAAGCTGATTGATTTGAAAAATTTGTATCAATTGTCATGTTATTGCATCATGAAATAATTGTTCCATGATATTTATTCATAAGCCACACCCACCATGCAGATTGATACAAATTGTTGACAATATTCAGACCCCTAGCTTTGCTGTTTCACAGGAGCGGCCCGCCCTCCCCTGCGTGGGCCTGCCCTGCCCCTTATGAGGAAAAAAAAAAAATTAATTTTTTTTTTTTAAGATTAAATTATTATTTTAAGTTTATGGATACATAACACAGAATGATAGCATAGTAAGCAATTGTCCTGTTTGGCTAATGACTGGTCCTTATAAGTCAGAATATTCATTCTGAGATGTATGATAGCTAAAATCCCAGAGCTTCTTCAATAGGGGATTGAGCCTTAAGGGGGCCCCTGGACTCCATGCTGAAAAGACGCAGTCCTTCGCCCGCGCATTATTGTGCCCCTCAACAAGTCTAGCACCCTGCCCCTTTTTAAATCAAGCTAGAGGTCTGACATTTGCACAATAAATAACAATATTGCCATAGTATGTATAATGCAAAAAAGGTTGCTCATTTATTCTATTTCAAAAATTTAATATGCATGATATCACCACAAAAAAAAAAAAAATAAGGCACATCTACAGACCATGGGCTGGCTATCTGTGTACCAAATATGAGTTTACCGTTTTGAGATACTGTTTTACAAACTCTTTTCAATAAAAGCATATTATATTAGGCCCCACCCACTATGCATATTAATGAAATTCAACGTTTTTACATCATGAAGTTGTACATAAACTAAAACACACTCATTATTACCCAATGCATATCATCAAACAGATAGAGTAACTGAATTGAAGGTGATTGATATTATGAAGTTGTCAGGCACTAACAAACAAAACCATTAAGTTAACCAAGAAATGGCCCCTTGACCCATATAGAAACCACAGTTTTATGAAGGATCAGAAAGGATTGTTTATAGAAAATTGTAAAGATTATCAATGGGTTCTCAGATAATGGAGTATGTAAACTCACAAGGAATGGCAGGATTTTTTTAACAGAATTTTCAAAATAATTTGTACTATGTTTGCCCAGGAGGGGAAATTTTGGCATTAAAGAGGACAAGAGTTCAGAGCTCTCAAATGTCTAAGTTTATCAGTGAAGCCAATGACCATAATATGCATAGTGGGCGGGGCTTAACATGATTTTGTTGAAAAGAGCTTGTGAGCATGGTATCTCTATAACAGTAAACTGGATTCATGTCATATTTGGTATACAGATAGTCCATGGTCTGCAGATGTGCCCTATTGTTTTTGGTGGTGATATCATACATATTAATGAGTAAGCAGGGCTTAATGAAAAAAATGGAAATTCTTTATGGACTATGTGGTACACAGATATTCCATGGTCTGTAGAAGTGCCCTAAAATCTTGAAATGCTCATTATTTTAACAATCATGTCTTTTGTTTTTAATGTTATGATTTTAGCTAGTTTGTATGTGTTCATTTCATAAAAAAACAACATTGAATTTCATTAATATGCTTAGTGGGTGGGCTTGAATATGATTTTGCTGAAAGAGCTTGTAAACACTTTATCTTAAATTTTTCATGATATGCAATGACATAACAGTTAATACAAAATCAATCAGCATGAAAAAAGGCAACAGAACCACAAAACCGTTTGGTTCTAGTTTCCATTTGATATGCTATTAAATATATTGTGGCATTCTGCATAGAACAGTGTTTAGATTATAAAAATAGCTGTAAAAAAACCTGCATAATGGTGAATTTTAACCAAGAATCATATATGAGATTAGGGGGTGTAAGGGGAAATCGCCCCCCCCCCCTTCACACACACACACACACTACTTGTATATTTAAATCTTTAAGTTGTAGTGTGTATTTTTTTTAAGAGCAATTTTATGGTTTTACCCCCACTTTTTGTAGGCAAATTTTATTTTGTAAATTTTCCCCCTCACCTCCCCCACTTTCAGTGGGAAAATCCTACCCAAGAATGATATACAAATTGTTGCTATTTTTATAGTTTTTTTATCGACTTTTGAGATTTATTTAGCAACTAGCCATTATTATCTTTAAATTCATTTTCTGTCTTCCTTGTCTTTTACAGAAAGGAGCCAAAAAGGACAGATGCCTGTTTTTGTTCTCAGATATGATTATCTGTGCTTCCGTCAAAAGGAAATCTGGAGGACTCAGAAGACCTAGCGTAACAGTGTAAGCTTCCCAACTTTGTTCATTACATACATTTTATGCTAAGGCTAGTATCAGTAAGGTTGTATTTCTGGGGCAATTTCCATTTCACCTCCCCTTCCCCTCCCCTCCGTCCCCCGCCAGTACTTCTAATCGAGAGGTCCAATCTCCTTGTGGCAGATGTGGTAGGGAGTCTTTCACCTCCCCTCCCCCCTCCCCCCCTCCTGTCGAGCCAGTACTGTAATCGAGATGTCCAATCTCTTTGTGGCAGATGTGGTAGGGAGTGGAGTTTGTAATTGCCTACCAAATTTACACAGGGCATATGATATTCATCATGTTTTGGCCCCCAACTTTAAAGGAATATTCCCATGGTTTTTTGTAATAATCGCATGGTTTTTTGTAATAATCGCATGGTTTTTTGTCATATTCCCATGTTGTTTTTGTAATTTCCCCATGTTTTTTGTAATATTCCATGTTTTTTTGTAATATTCCATGTTTTTTTGTAATATTCCCATGGTTATTTGTAATATTCCCATGGTTTGTTTTGTAAAATTTTATTTTAAAGAGCATTAACCTATAGAGTCAATTTGGTACAAAAATCAGGTTGGTATCATATTCCGTTCAGAAGATATGGATTTCTAAAGATTTCCCGATTGCATTTAAAGTTTTTGTACAGTATGATGAATTTGTGTTTGATGATGTCATAGAGACAATTCTATTGCAAATGTTTATGTATTTCTTTAACATTAAGTGGTTGTTTCTGTATTAGAAACAATTTTCCAAAAGTAGGTAGGGTATATTTGGCAATGTATATAAATACCTAACTTTCATCAATTTATTTTTCTAGCAGGTTTTACTGATAAAAAAGGATGATAGATTATAATGAAATACATAAACTTTGTGGTAGAATGTGTTGATGTGATGTCATATTGAGCCTTTTTGTTTATTGGCATTTTTTGGGAACCTTAAAAGTTGAATATCTCTTGGTAGGAATGACATAATCAACATGATTTTTGTACTAAATTGTTTAAAAAAAAATTCTCTTTCTTATAAAAGGTTATAAAAACATGGGAGTATTCCTTTAAAATCATTTCAAAGCCCCTGTGTGCAAGTCTTACTACACTGACATATCTTTGTCAAATTATACATAGTTTCGTTTGACAGGCAGTGGTCAACGTAACAAATTATACTGATCATTGGATAAATACTACATCCACGCATGCTATTAGTTTGTAACCTGATTCTATTGCTGTTGTTACAAGCAATCGCCGCCGTGGTGGACTAACATGACCCACTGTGCATCAGTGAGACTGTTTTTAGGACCTGCTTTTGAATGCTGAATTAAAAGGGCTTCCTGTTGAGTTCCTTCTGTTGGGACACAACATGTTGCAACTTCATATTGAAAAGGCTATAACCTTCATTTGTTAATTGCTCAGCAAGTATAAAAATATATAGCATTAAGTGTCGTTAAAGAATTAGTTCAGTGGTCAAGCATGTATATCATATATGAACCAGGACTTCAAAAGAAACAAAATGGTGAAGAAAGCATTAATTCAAAACTCTTATTCCATTAAGGAGATATTCAAGTTTCAAGCTCTTGTCTTGTCTGTGTAGAAATGACTGGTGTAGTTAAGTCTACTATGGAAAGTTGGCATCTTCATCCTCACATTTTTAACAATAGTTTATGTATTTTAACAAAAGTTTATTTAATTTTTTCACTATTTAAATTATTTTTCCTGTAACTTTCTTCAGGTGATATATTATAAATACCCTTCCTAGATTCAGTTTTACTACTTTTTTGACATATCCCACCCATCATTTTTAAGCTACAAAATTGCAGGAAAATACATGATAGAATACATAAAGACTTTAAGGAATCTGAGGCAATGACATCACAAGTAGTCTGATTTCAGTCATTTCTATACAAATGATACCGTACTTTAAAGCTAGATATCTTCTTAACGAAATAAGATGTTTAAATGCTTTCTTCACTATTTTGTTTCTTTTGAAGTTCTCATTCATATAAGATGGACTTGTTTGACCTGTGAACTAATCTTTTAATTAAGTCTATATAGAATATTGTTTTAGACTTTAGCATCTGTTTGCAAACCGATGTTTATAGTGCAGTGTTTGTAGTCGAAGTGTGTATATAGACTCAGTGACCAGGGCCGTAATTCTTATCTGGAAAGTGTGAGAGGGGACATGGCCTCTTATCAAAAAGTGTGTGTGTCCAAAAAGTGGGGGGGAGCAAATTTGGGGAAGGCAAAATGTACTGAATTTTTACAATTCTATGGAAAAGTGGGGGGGTAAGTTCTCCTTCAGTTAAGGCCCTGTTTGTGACAGGAGCATTACAGTAGGTTGCAAGGGTGCACAGTGTCTTCCGTCAAACGGATGAAATAGAAATACAAGTTTACTTGGGACATAAAGTCTGGTACAATCCAAATATTTCATATATGATAGAGGATTTAAAATCTCAACCCACTACTGAAAAGAGTAAGAAGTCAAAATCTCATTCCTATCTCAAGTTATTCATATTTGAAGCTGACACATGGACGCTGCCATTTTGTCAATTTTAGGTTGAAATGATGCCAATGATGACATAATATGTCATACATGCCAGCACACGTACAGAATGTTTTTTTAAGAATTATCTTTAAAATTTTCTTTCTAAAATGCTTTGACATTAAGTATGGGCTTGAAGCATTGATATCATATACAAATAACAATTTATAGACTCATGCAAAGGAAAGATTATTTCATAGAAGTTAAAAATTTGAAAAAGATTGAAGAAATATGTTGATATTCTAATCTGTACTGGGTGTATGACATCATCATTTGAGGGCGTATAAACAATTTGGCAGCTCCCATGTAAGTTATATTAAAAGAATTAATATTTAAAAAATTATAAAATATATGCTAAATTGTTTTGTACAATGTAAAATCTCCTCAGATTACTTAATAATTATTATTTGTACTCATATTAGAATAAGAAAAAATAAGAATATGTCTTCTTGAAAGCCTGATTTCTGATATGTAGATTTGTTGAGCCACAGCATGATTGATACCTTGTTAAACTGGAAAGACTTTGTAAGCTCTTGAATCATTATTTTGTACATTGCTCATTTGTAAAACCTCTTTATTGCCCTTGAACATTTCATCCATTTTCTTCAGATTAGTAGAATTTGCCGCTGATATGCTGTAAACATCTCAATTCCCATAAGACACTTGAAAAAGGAATCATAATTTTGCCTATTACCATATCTTGAGAAGCCAAAAATCATGTCCTTGATAATTTTATTCATTTTATTCACATTCTTAAGAAGGCAAAATTCATCTTAATTAAGAAACATGGAATATGAAAGCAAGGAAGAGCGTAATTGGGTCGTCAAATTGAATTGTAATTATATGTAAGATTTCTCTGAAGGACATCAATGCTGAACCTCCGAATAGGACAAGACATCTGAGCTGTTCTATTTTCAACAATACATCATTTTGAAATAAGACTGAAAATAGTAGGTGTGTTGATGAGCTTTCTGTCATTTTGGATTAGATCATTTCTTTTGTGAGAATAAAATAGGTAACTGTGGTGGTGATTATAGTATTCTAATAATGAGCATTGTGTTGGTGTTAAGAAAAATGTTCAAGGTCAATGGGGACCCGTGGAGGGAACATGCTTTAGATTATGTTAAAATCTGTTAGGAAACCCTGAAACTGTCCAGTCAAAACCAGCTGGAAATTGACAATTTTGAATTTTTGTGGTGTTGCATATTGCTTCTTATTGAGTCCACACACAATATCAACCTAAATCCAGCAATAATTGGTGGAGATATGTTGCGCCTTGTCCAAGGGGGAGGGGGACTTTATACTAAAAGTGGTAGGGGTGTGCAGTCCACCAACCGAAAAACATACCTGCAGTATGACAGATTTTTTGGTAACTGCAGTATGAAATTATACAATTTTGATACCCGCAGTATGAAAGAAGTCAATTTTGATACCTGCAATATGAGTATTCAATGAAAATATTGTAAAAATGGACCAACCTGCACTATGAAAATGATGAAAAAAGAATTTATTTTAATAGAAAATATTATATAAAAAAATTAATTTAGTACAAATTTGTTTTTGTGTTTTTTGTTAGAAGTAAAAACAGACACCTCCACTACGAAAATGGTGCAGAAAGGTAACTGCTCAGGCGGCACATATACATATACCTTACATGGAACTGCTTCCTCCCCCCATCTATCCCCGGTGCCTTGTTATATTGGGCGAGATCTGCAACAGTGCAGGGTTTCTCCAACTGAGGGTATCTCAAGAGTAATCCATCGTCATCATATTGCTGACCAAGCGACAATAAGACAATAGGCAAGACATATATAATGATTTGTTTCTTTACATGTGTAGGCCACTGGCCTTTACATCACAATAACAAAGAAAAAGTTGCAATTTCTTCGAGATTGATACAAAATTATAAATGAAAACATCTTGGGCAGAAAACAACAGAAGGAATTGGAGGTTAAAACGGAATAGATTCAACAGAGCATGTAAAGGGAGACGTTAAGTAAATCCTGCCGTCTTTTAGATGAGCACTTAATAACCTCAGCAATTTGGATAGCTGACTTCTCATCAACTGGTTGTATAAGGTATTCAAATTTGATTAACGAAGGTTGATAATAAAACATACGAGGAATGTAAATCTTGTGAAGGTCAGAATAAAGAGGGCATTCAAGCATGAAATGATACTCATCTTCAATACAATTCAAATAACAATGTAGAAAGTCTCAAGAGTTTAAGAATTTTGAAATGGCGGCCTACGGTATTTATGGTATGGGGAGGGTCTTCAATGTATCTTATAATGGTTCAAAATCAAACTATGCTTAAAAACTTAATAATTAAACAACTGATCCATACTATCAACTTCAGAAAGCCATTCCTGGAAATTATTATTACATAACCTTAAGAAAACTTCTTGCAAGAGAATAACTTCATTGCCCACCCCTTGCTGAAACCAGGCCTCTCCCACACCAATGCTCAATAAACAACGCCTAATGTCCTTTACCTAAGAAGTAGATATGTTATCCAAATTACTGTAAAAATGATACAAAATTGATGTATAACGATTATGATCATGTTTTAAGACTCTAATTTAATAATTAACTACTTTATGACCAGCATAACAAGATGCATTTACTCTTCCTAATTACCCTCTAGCAGTAACATTTGACTGAGTTTGCATGTAACTAAATGTGAGTTTACAGAACTTATTCTGTACATTTTCAATATCCCCATAAATATTATTTCTTAGATAACTGAACTGCATATTTGAAACAGGTACCACTACAAAAAGATACAGCATACACAATGATGAGGGAAAAAACCAACCCTAGCATTATTACGTTTAACAGAAAAAATAGCTTTGCTTGCTTGTTCAGCTAGGCACTTTTGTGCAATGGTCCAAGTGCCCTGTGTTGAGAAAGTAATACCTACAAATTGTGTAATTGTTTACAATATCAAGCCTTTAATTATTCAGAGGAAAAAAAAACTTATTAGGGTCTATCACATTTGGCAAGTCTTCCTCCATTTCTGACCACCATCACCTTTGTTTGTTTTAGTACTATTAATTACCAATTTATTCACCTCACAGTAATTGTGTAAATTATTAAAGAGGCAAAATCGTCATACGTGCACAATATTTAGAATTCCTTTCAAATTTTGGGATTGGTTGAAATTTTGCTGCGCGATTCGTTGTCTCGTATTGCAAGGTATATAGTTATTTAAAACGCTCTGAAGGTCATAACACGAGTTAGCCCAGTTGGTTACGGCGATCGAATGTCGTTTTTTTTCAACCAACAGTCGTGAGTTCGAGCCCAGGTAGAATGTTTATTGCACTTTTGCTTTTATCTTCTTCTTTTTTTTCTCAGTAATTTTTATTTGGTGACTATTATTGTAGTATTATAATACTAATATTTAACTTTCGCTTTTTATTTCTGACAAACGCATTGAAAAACAAAACAAGTTTCTCGTCACAGTAACGTAATGCGCTGTGTATGTAACTCGGCACACACAATGTACTTGCTAGTGTCTGGCTGTACAAACAGACAGTGGATCAGATCTTGCGTCCACGACCGGAAGCGACGTCAAAATATTGCACCTCTAATTTTACCGTATTTTAATGAGACGAGCCTCCATCTTTAAATAACTTTTGTTACACATAAGAGCTCTCTGAAAAAATGATTTGATAGTCAGCATAAAGTAGACAAAACGATTCAACATCCCTTATTTTAACTCCTTGATATTATTCACCTCGTAAATGTTCTTCAATATCGTTAACAAAGTAGGAAATAATACACAAAAAGGCAATAATGCACAACCCTGACGAAGACCAGTGTGACAAAGAAAAACATCAGAAACCTTATTATCAAATTTGATTAAACATCAGAATACATTTGACACAGAGGAACTTTCCATTAATTTTGTAACCGTGAGGTTTTTGAAGAAAAAAAATCACCATCTATACTGTGAAATGCCACTTTCAAATTGACAAAGACTATAAATAATTTACCTCTCTTTTTGCTGAGAGAATTAGACACCACAGATTCCAATACAAAGATATTGTCAATAGTTGAATAGCCCTTACGGAAACCTATTTGAGCTCTAGAGAGGATATCACATTCAACCCAATCAGTTAAACGGTTACACAATACAGAAACAAAGATTTTACTTAACGAAGACGAGAAAAATAGGACAGTAATTTGCAGGCTCAGAAAAAAGAAAAAAAATTGGACATCTCAAGCTTTACTTTCCAGGAATCGGGATAAATTCCATTCTCAAGTATATACCATCAAAAAGTTTCAAAATGACATCAACAAGCCAGTCTGCTATCGCTCTATAGAACTCATTGGGTAATTACTATCAGAACCTGGTGACTTACAACACCTAAGTTTATTAATACAACACTTGATCACATCAAGTGAAATGGGGTCATTTAAAAATTTTAAATGGCCCACATTTATGGGCGGCCGTTTGTGCAAAAATTATTATAAAAAAAAAAGAGTAAGAAACATAAGTATAAGAATGAAATAAACAAAAAAGAAACCATTAAAAAAAAAGTATGTTATAAGAAAAATGTAAATTGAATATGAAATAAATGAAAAGAATTCAATACAAAAGAAATTAAGAATAAAAACCTAAACTAAAAATGAAATGATTGAAAAGAAACCAATAAGAAAAAGGATGTTATACAAAAATATAAATTGAATTTGCAATAAATAAAAATAAATAAATACAAAAGATAATAAGAAAAAAAATAACTAAAAATGAAAACAAAAAAAAGAAACAAATGAAAAATTTAAGTACATAGTAATAAGAAAACGACAAATTAGATATGAAATAAATAAAAAGAAAACAAAATCCAAGTAATATACAAAAAGAAAATATATCTTCAAATATAACTACTTATATATAAACATTAATATATCTAATAAAAATGTAAAAAAAGGATATATATGCGCAACGCTTTGTGCACCACAATGCAATGTAACATGTGTTGCGTACACTTGCAGTCTGTTACCAATTATACTTGGCAGCAGTTTCACTGCGCACCACAGATGTTATATATGCATATCGGTTTCGTTAACGCACCACTTGAACACTTACATCAGGCCACGTCAGGCAGTAGGTACAGTGGGTACAGCTGTCTGAGCCACGGTATCGAAAGGGCACTGGTACTGTTAGCCGGGGCACTCCCATCTATTGCTTACGACAAAAGTTCTGTTGCCCCTCTAATTAGGCCTACAGCTCTACAAATATCGGGTTGAAATTTGTTTCCAATTTGTTTTTCTCTTCCACATGAGGTTCTTAAATACCCAGACCAAGCGTGTCACGCTTAATTGGGACATACTTTTTTGTCAAATAGGCCCACAGCAGTGATCTTGGTGTCATTTAAAAGAGCTTGAATAGTTCTTTTTGAAAAAATAACTTTTTGTTTTGATAGTTGTTGTGTGGAAAAATTTTGCAAAAAATTGGAATGAAAAAGAGAGAATTAAAAAAATGCACAAAATTTAAGGAAAAAACCTTTTTTTTTCAAAAGCTTCTTGCCACACTTCTAGACCTAGCTTTTGCTTGAAAAGCCATGAACAACTGTCAAAGACATCAAAGTATCCAATTCCGGTCGAATTTTGATTGCCCCTACTATCAATATTTTGGGGGGCAAAATTTGTGCCAAATTTGATGATTTTTAGCCTTTTTGAGACCAAAATTAAAAAAAAAACGTAAGTTCTGATTGCAATACACCTACCGTACGCCAAATGTATCGTAAGAAAGGCCAAGCCATGTACTTTTAATTGATATCAGAAAGAGCAAGTACCCTCTCTCTAATCACATTTAATTTAAGTTATTATCAAGCATTTTTTTTCCTGTTAGACACTTTGGTCTAGTGGCAAATCTCAGCGCACAGCACGCGATGGCCCGAGTTCGATCTCGCACTGGACCACGTGGCTTTCCTTTTTCCGCTAGTAATTATAGCAGTGATATTTTTTGTTGTTTATTTTCATTGTTTTTGCATGTTTTACTTTGAGAAAAAAATTAGACTGGTATCAATGGAAAGGAAATATCACAAACAATCTAAATATGTAGAAAAATCCTCATTTTCTATTATTTACAAGAAAAATACAAGCTAAAAAAACTGGCCTAATTTGGCCTAAAATGTGCAATTTTGCATATTTGTGTTGATAATTTCTTTAATTTGACTTTTTCATTGAAAAGTTTATTGTCTTAACATTCCTAGAAACTAAACTTGTAGTGGTAGAAAACGAAAGGAAAGTTGTGAAAATTAATTTTTAAAACAAAATTCTGATAAAAATTGTTTTCACGTTTTGAACCCATGGGTCTTATCTTAAGTTGGCTTCACGCTGAGCATAGCATTACATTGCACAAATATAACACATTCGAGCGCTAGTGTCAGTTTGTAGGCCCATACTTACCACGCCTGGGCGCAAATCCTGGTGAAGTGCATTGTGGTGCGCAAAGTGCTGTGCATATTTCTCTTTTAATATTCGTGGGTTTTTTTTCTCATAATTTGTTTTGTATTCATATATATTTGTTTGTACTTATAGTTATACATTTCTGTTTCTATGATAAACAGATAAAAGGCTGTCTGCACTTATATTTCTGTTTAAAGATATATCACTGTTTTATAGATATAGTAATGTTTATATATTCAGAGAAATTTTTATTTGGAGATATATTACTGTTTGTATAGTATTTTTATATTCTTTCTTATTGTAGTGGAACATTGTGTGTTATAAGATCTTATCGATTTTTAATTGCAGTCATGTTTCTTTTCTATTTATTATTTTTGTTGCTTTCTGTCCTTGTTCTCTAAAATTCCATTCAAAATATATTTTGTATTATTTATTTTCTTTTGTATTGTTTTCTTTTATTTATTTCATGATCAATTTATATTTTCCTTAATTAGAAACTTTTTTTATTGTTTTCTTTTTATTTATTTCATTTTTAATTTATATGTTTCTGCTTATTTTTTTATCTATTTTTATTTACTTTGTATTGAATTCTTTTTATTTATTTTCTATTCAAAAGTTGTTTTTTTAATTTTTTTTATCAGATACATTTCTTTTTTATTGGTTTCTCTTTTTTTTCCATTTTTAATTCATGTTTCTTAGTATTTTTCTATCTTTTTAATTTTTGCCCAAACGGCCGCCCACACACGTCGAGGTTATCACGAGTAAAAGCTGTCACCTGAAGGAACAATTATTGAACATTTATTTAACAATTATTAAACAAGGAACTAAAATAATCAATCCACTCCGTAACACTAAATGTTTCACTCAAACTTTTTATACTTTTGCTTTTGAAAAGATTCCCAAACTTGCTTATCATTACTTTGGGCTGAAGAAACCAAACTTTGCTGTTAAAGTAGTTTTTTCTCATGAATTATTTTATTATACAGACTTCATAAGAAATATATTCTTCACACTAGAATATCTGGTTGCAAACAAGTTTGGCAAATGAGCTGGGCCATTTTGTCCAGTGCAATTCTCTCAATAGACCAAATGATGTGTCGAAGCAGTCATATCCTTTGTGTTGAATTTCATACACAATTTTCTTTTCCCCATTAGATTTTATTTCCAATTGAAGCATGTATGAAATACAAAATAACATCACTGCAAATGGTGAGAATAATCGCTGCTAGAATTTGATTGTAAAGATTTTAGGATGGAGAATTTACTAAACATTTCTTTTTATTTGTGTTTTACCAAACATTTTCCTTTTCTTCCAATAGACTTTTACCAATTGAAGCAAGTAAATACAAATTAGCGTGGAAGCTTCATATAGAAGACGTGGAAATTGTCAAATCAACACCAAACACCAAACGAGCCAATCAGGAAAGAGACTTGAGCCGACTAGAAGAAGATCTTGCCATTTTGAACCGTATTAGTGGGCTTTCGGACACTCTCAACTGCCAACACCAGGTAAAGTCATGTACTTGAAAGTTATTATGGACAAAATTTGTTCCGACCCCTTGTCACCCTTTTCAGTGATGGTGAAAATTAACAGAGGTGCTGTGGCTCAGTGATTAAGGGGTCATGCTCGTATTTGAGAGGTACAAAGTTTGATGCCCATCGTAAGCACTGCATTGTGTCATTGAACAAGACACTTTACTCTACTTGCTTCAGTCCACTCAGCTGTAAAATGAGTACCAGCACTGCTGGGGAGTTAATCTGTAATGAACTGGCGTCCCGTCCAGAAGAAGTAAAGTACTCTTATCCGCTTGCACCACGGAAACTGGGGATAAGCACCGCCGGCTCTATGAGCCTAATGGTTCGGATGGATTTAGCTTAGAAAAATTAACATCAAATTTGTTATGTCACAAGCAGGGCCTGGGGAGACCGTACGTACCCTACTCTCTGACAGAATTTGAACAATACATAAGGTTTTGAAAAACACTGTCCACCTACTTTGTGGAGGAAACGTATTGCCGCATGTCTCCCTCCTCTCCCCACCTCTCCTTTTTAAGGTAGAATTGCAGCATTAGCCACAAGAGATTATTCTTCATAATTCATGTGTAATCCTGTTCTCAGAAAAACATTTCTTGGAGGAATGGAGAAAGGTTTTTGCATCCCAGAGATTATATTTCAAAGAAACTCACTTGGGGTCCTAACAGTTTTGTCCATGATCTTCTTATTGTAATTGAAATACGAGTAACACATAGAAACTTTTCAGTGACTGGGACATACTTTTTGACCCTTTAAACTGATTTTGGGGGGAAATATTCAGGATCGGTCATACACTTATAGCCTCTTCTTGTATTCCTGGTCACATACTAACTTACACTTAACTTGGGTAATTTGCGTAATTGACGAATTAGATATAAGCAACATTTTTACAAAAATATAAACACCTAATTTGGCCTCCTCTGTAACTGAAACTCTGATACATTATCTATGACCAGTAGGCCTACTGCTTATGCCACTCTGAGATTAAAAAAAAAAAAGGTTCCATATCGAGGGAAAGTATTGCTCCCCTGTTCCTGTTTTCTAGATTTTTTAGATCAGTTAGATGGCTGTCAGTTTTGATAAATTTTTGTCTTCATTCAGATATCTTTCACATGACATCCTGTGCAGGTGTTTTAAACACACTTGAATGCCAGACTGTACATGTAGCATAACAAAAGGTTGATGATTTTTCTACAGGTCAAGAACTCTAAAAATGAAGACTTTTTGGCAGAATTGGACACTCCACCTAAGCTTATATAGTTGATTGACAGGGGTAGGACATGGGATATATATGTGGTGGAGAAAGAGGGGTGGGGGTGGGGGGGGGAGGGTGAGGGAAGTACATTCAACAGGGAAGGAAAATGTTTATTTGCTGGAATATTGTTCCCTTTCTCTATTGCAAGTTCTTCTTTTCGCCTGGGGATTTTATGTTGTTTCTTATGCAATTGCGTGATACATCCAAGGTTGAGAAATGTGGAGGCAGAGTGAGGGAGAATTATGGGGAATGTTCTTATTTTCTTGTGGGAACTGTTTATCTCTAATATATAGCTTTATGTAAGCCACATGTTCAGATTACAATAGGACAGTGCTACTAGTAAAGTGTAATTTAAGTTATTGAACATTACTATATTGAATGTTATATAGATAGAATTGATCATGTTGGGAATTTTGTAGTATAATGCATGACAAAAATATCTAAAAAAATATAATTTCATTGATTTTTTAATCAAATTCTGCTTAATTGATGTAAAGCAGTAGTTAATGCAGCAAGTCCATGGAACTCGAAAAGCAATAATCTTATTTTTGAATGGAAGGGATGCACAATGTTGTTGATTTAAAAATGTGAATTGTGTTGTCACCTGAGGAAACTAAGACTGTTCATTTAATCAGTGCAATAGCACATACAAGGCGCCGACTAATCCTGTCTTAATAAACGTTAACAACTGGGTAGATATTCCATCTATAACTTTTCCATCGTGTCTTTACCACACTTGTTGCGTGTTTCACATTACATGACTGTCTTCACCTGCCCGATTACACAGACGCTATTTTTTCGTCAAATATTCAGGTCATGAGGAGATAGAAATTGATTATTGGGTAGGAATGAGTGGGCTGCTCATGCGATAAGGGTGATGTTGTGTGATAAACACACACATAATCAATAAGGATAAAAAAGAACCTAGAGTTTTTACGGGATGCTTTGTTTTGCCAGTTATTGGGTGAGAGAGGATGGTAATGATGATATTGGATTCTCTTGAGGAAATTGAGAAGGTATGGTTCAACTTTTTATTTGGTGAAATAGCCTTTTTCAATTTTTGTGTCTCAGCTCATAACAAGGGGATGAAGGTGGGCATAAAAGCAATACGATATTGATTAGACTCTTTTAAAAAAGAAAAATATTACAAAAGTATTTATGAACAAGGGTGAGGCACAATCAGATTAGCCCCTGGTTCTACTACCACTTTTTTTAGATGTTGCCCTCTCCACAAAGTTTTGGAGGCTCCCATGCTTAGCCTAAATTTCACCCACTTTAGGTACAAATTTGCGATTGTTTGCAAAATGAAAGTAAAAGATAGACTAATCAATGTTCCAATTCAATCTCCAATCCTTTGAAACAATGTATGATAATCGATTAGGGATATGTGGTGTCGCTTTGTTGAAATTGCTGTAAAAACATAACACAGTTTTGGTAAATTTGAACGTTTTGTGACCGACCCGAATATCAACCACCTTGTGTTAAACATGAATAATTACCCAGCAGGTTTACTAGTAAAACGTACAATATCCGATCGTCGATATTAATAGAAATAAACTTAAGTAAATTGTTATTCTAAACTGCACAATCTGTTTATGAAGCATGTAATTAGTGAAAATGGAGATCAATTAACAATTGGTGTTCTTACCAGTATTTGTCCGACTTTGGCAAGGTGGGTAACATTAGGGGTGGTTGAAATTTGGGTCACTCACCATACTAGAATAGCTAAATCCTAGGTTCATGATGAAGGTTTTTCTCTCCAGGCTACATGATGAAAATGGAAAGCTTAACCTAGAGGGCACAGGAGGGGAGGGTGGGGGGCATCATACTTAATTTCTTGAAAACTCAAATTCTGCTTTTTTTCAAGGTTAAAGCTCTGTCTTATCTGTGTAGAAATGACTGGTGTAGTAAGTCTACTATGGAAGGTTGGCACCCTCATCCTCACATTCTTAACAATTGCTAATGTATTTTGAAGAACATTTATTCAACTTTTTTACTATTTCAATTATTGTCCCTCAAACTTTCTCCAGGTGGTAAATTATGATAACATTTTTTCTATAAGATAAACTTGCTTGACCACTTACTAATAATTTTCAAAGTCAGCATTGATAAGTTTTGTACTAACTCTGGGCATCTTTGGTTTATTTTGTATTTCTTGGTGGTGGTGGTTGTGTTAGTTTGGACTTTTTATGGAGTGACAAACCCTTCTTAGCCCATCATCTTGTAATCTTATGTTAATCCTTCAATCCAGCCATGCATGTAGATTATAGGCTGCCTATACTTGTTTCCTATCTACATTTATTATGGCATGAAATCTGAAATCAGTGAATGATTTTAAACTTTGATTTATGATGCAATTTAAATTCTATGTGCCTCTTTGACCTAAATATTTTGAAATCTTTCATGTCAACTGTAAAATGTGAATCATCAATTTCAATTTCCGCATGCATGCAAACATTTATTTTGAGAATGCACGTGACAACCTGATGATAAGGCTGCCATGATGAAATGTACATCCTTAAAATGTTCTTAAAGGATTAGTTCAGGGTGAAGCAACCATCTTACAAAAGAAACAAAATCAGGTGAAGAAAACATTCAAAAATCTTACTCCATTAAGGAGATATTTAAGATTAAAGTTTCATATTATTTGTGTAGAAATGACCAAAATCAGACTACTTGTGATGTCACAGCCTCAGATTCCTCAAAGTTTATGTATTCTATCATATTTATTCCTGCCATTTTGTTGCTTAAAAAACATTGGATATATCAGTAAAGTAGTAAAACTTAATCTTGTAAGGGTAATTATAATTTACCGCCTGAAGAAAGAATGAGGGAAAATAATTCAAATAGTAAAAAAAAAAAGCAAAACTAATTTTCTTTAAAAAACATTAACAATTATTAAGAATGTGAGGATGAGGTTGCCAACCTTCAAATACTAGACTTACTACACCAGACATTTCTATGGAGATAAGACATTTAAACTTAAATATCGTCTTAACGGAAAAAGATTTTTGAATGCTTTCTTTACCATTTTGTTTCTATTGAAGTCCTCTTTCATATAAGATAGACTTGTTTGACCGCTGATCTAATATAATCCTTTAATGTATTGTATCGTACACTTAAAATGCTCTATCAAAATGTGTACAGATGTATGAATGGGCTCAATTTAAAGAAACTGTTATACACCATGAAAATAGGTTTCATCAAAATTTGTTAATGATCGACCATTTTACAGCATTTTTGATTTTCATGCTTTAGTATAATAAATTATGCAACTTATTGTTTTATTTACATTTCGTGTGATTTTCCTTACATTGAGTTGTCGGTTTTAATTCTTCACTAACGTTATTTGAATGCATATATATGGGAGCGGTTGACTATGATGAAGAGGTTTAGAATCTCCATCATACCTTTAATCACAATTAAGCAGGATCGAGATTGAAATTTAGGACACAAATTTAATGAATTACGTGACAATTTTGAGCTGTTCTCCCTTTCATACATCACAACTTTGTGCATGCTGTACATGAACAATTATTAAAACTCTGATTCACCATGACTCAGAAATTCTAGGTGCTTTTGACATAATTTAAAAACTAATCAGTTCAGAATTTCAAGCTCTTTCTGGTGCATATATTATGGCCCCTGCCTGACAGGAAAGGGGGGGGGGCGCCATGGTCCCCAATAATTTTCAAAGTAATGATTTTCAAATAGGCCTTATTTATATTAATTATTTTAGAATATAATTACTTCGATCTTGGTCCCTCAATATGAAACCTGTGTCGGCGGCCCTGATTGATATGACCACATACTGTACCTTTATTTAGCAGGGGAAAACAGTATGAATTTCAGTGACTGCAATAACGATACAAATTTAAAGAATTACATCAAAGATATTGAGCTGTTTTCTCTTCCATATTGTACGTTACAGTTATAATGCCATACAATACACAACTGTTAAAGAGGCGAAATCGTCATATGTGCACAATATTTAGAATTCCTTTCAAATATTTTGATTGGTTGATATTTTGCTGCACGATTCGTTGTCTCGGATTGCAAGGTATATAGTTATTTAAAACCAGTTAAAGGTCACTACACGAGTTAGCCCAGTAGGTTACGGCGATCGGTAACAATATTTTTTTCTTATCAACAGTCGTGAGTTCGAGACCAGGTAGAATTGTTTATTGCGACTTTTGCTTTCATCTTCTTCTTCGTTTTTTCTCAGTAATTTTCATTTGGTGACTATTATTGTAGTATTATAATACTAATCTTTCCCTTTCTGACAAACGCATTAAAAAAAACGAAGAAGTTTCTCGTCACAGTAACGTTATGCGCTGTGTATGTAACTCGGCACACACAACGTACATGCTAGTGTCTGGCTGTACAAACCATGGAGTTCTCTTTTAACTCCATGTACAAACAGACAGTGGATCGGATCTTGCGTCCACATCCAGAAGTGATGTCAAAATATTGCATCCCCCAATCTTAACAAATTTTAATGAGACGAGCCGCCCTCTTTAATAGCAATAGCAAACTGCCACTACTATTATCATATGAACTGAATACCATGAAGTGGGTGGAATGGTTGTAGGTAAATGGTTGTGTTAGAGGCAATATTAACTACATTGCCTTAAAGGAATATTCCCACGACTTTTGTATTATTTTTTCATTTGAAAAAACATACTTTTAGAGCCACTTTGTGGGAGAATGTGTTGCTGTGATGTCATACTGAGCCTTTTCCTATTCGTTTATTAGCATTTTTTTGTGAACCTTAAAATTTCAATATCTCCTGGTAAGGAATAACATATCAATATCATTTTTGTACTAAATTGTTTGTAATATTTTTCTCTTTCTTATGAAAGGTTATAAAAAAAAACATGGGAATATTCCTTTAAAATCTTTTCAAAACCATCATAGTGACAAAAACTTCAAGCAATATCAGCATAACACTGACCATTTTACAGCATTTCTAAATCTCGGTTATCAAATTTTGTGACGTAATACAGCTAGGCAACCTTGGTTTTTCTTTTGTAAATCCTTTTGTTTTTTAAGTGAACTTACTATTCTGTGGCTTGGCTTGGCAAACAAACATAATTAAAAGCTTTAATATCCCATAATATTAAAAAGAAGTAAGCCCCCTAGGATTTTTAAATTACATAAGTGGCATTTTCATTGTTGAAAACTAATGAATAAGTGCTAATTGTTTGTGCCAAGAGGATGAGAGAAGAGAGCAGAGTCATAGGAAGCAGGTCAAACTGCCTCCCGGTTTCACCTTCCTGGTTACATACTTTCTCTCCAGTTGGGCAGTGAAATTGTAAAATTATTGACTTAATATTTAAAAATGTGGTAAGATTGACCAAAATTTCCTGAAAATTTGTTTAAATTTTCTGAAAACTGGCCAAAATTTCCCAAAATTGAAGGGGATTTCCTAATTAGAAACAGATTTTGATGAAACCATATTTTACCAATGCAATTTTTCCACTTATCATGGGAAATATTTGTTTGGTTTCTCCTACACCCCTGGGAGAGAGATAAAGAATATATTACTTTCACTATAATCTTTTGAAACAGCCTGAAGATTTGCTCCTCAAGATATTTACCACATAATGGTGCATTTGATACAGGTACACTTTGTACATAAAGGAACATCAATGTTAGAAGTGTATTCACCCAGCTGTCTGTTAATATTATTCCTTTCGGCGTCGTATTACAGTTTCAGAGTACATCATTTTCTGTTCTCTCACATTATCATTTGTAATTATTTCTTTGGGTATTGGATTTCCATCTTAAATTGATCCAATTTTTCTCTCCAGTGGGAGCGTAATTATACCTGGAAGATTAACTTGGGAAGATAGTTCACATAACTTGCTGCTGTAGGTGCTTGTTGATGATAACTTATTTAACTGCTAGCCTTTTTTTATATTTTACATCATGTGATACCAGTGGCATAGCTAGGAGAATGTTGAAGGGTAGGAGGGGGGGGTGGTTAAAAAATTGAAGCAAACTTTACTTTTTATATATTTTTTGGCTTTTAGATAACAAAATTTCCCTCAGAAGTGGGCTAAATTTGAACACTTTTTAGGGGGTCTAGGACCTTTCGGAACCTCATGTTTTTAATGCTGGCTACGCCACTGTGTGATACTCTTTGATTTCAGGAAGATGCTAAACACCACTTTGGTGTAAGGAATAGGAGCAGGAAGTAGTGTTCAATTGTGAGATTTAATTTCATAAGGTATTCCTTCAAGGATTTTGAATTTTGATGATTAGTATTAATATTTTGTATGCACTTTCAATGGTAAGGAATAGGGTATTGAAGTTGATACAGCTAGATGTGTCATGAAAGATTCAACCATAGAATTTAATATTAAAAGAATGCTGAGCTCAGTTGACAAGTGAAACCAACATGTATTGATAAGTCAGCACAAAATTTCTTCTTTTTTTCTCCCGATGATTCACTACAATGATAATGAAGATCAATTCAAAATTCCACTTCTCATGTTAGGACTACCTACATTTTTCCCGATGACTAAATATAAACCTAGAATACAAAAAGTTACATAACATATACAAAACAGAAAAGAAAAAAAACTAAAGTGACAGTTCTTGAAATAATTTTGTTGTCATTGGAGCCTGATGATTACCTCTTGCCACAGAAGTATAATAAAGTTTAAATATACCAAATTGAATCAGATGTGACATTCAAAATATTTTTTAGAGAGGTTTGAAAAACAGGATTTACATAAACAATTAAAAATGTCTTCCTCTGGCAATTTGTTGTGCAAATTTTTATTGTGCAATAAGCCCCAAAAATTAAAAATGTACAATGATCAGTTTTTAAATTTCCAATTTTGATGGAATTTTTTGCTGTTTTTAATGGTTCATTGTAAATTTTGAAGCAATAAAGCTTGAAGAGGAAGGCTCGTCTTATTAAAATACAGTAAAATTAGGGGACGCGATATTTTGACATCACTTCCGGTTGCGGACGCAACATCCGATCCACTCTGTTTGTACCACAGTACAGCCATATACTAGCATGTACGTTGTGTGCCGAGTTACATACTGTACACAGCGCATTACGTTACTGTGACGAAAAACTTGATTGTTTTTTTTAATGCATTTTTGTCAGAAGCGAAATATTAGTATTATAATACTACAATAATAGTCAGCAAATGAAAATTACTGAGAAAAAAAAAAAGAAGATGAAAGAAAAAATAGCAATAAACGATTCTACCAGGGCTTGAACTCATGACTGTTGATTAAAAAAAAAAAAGACTTTTAATCGCCTTAACCCACTGGGCTAACTCGTGCATGACCTTCAACGCGTTTTAAATGACTATATACCTTGCAATACGATACAACTAATTGCGCAGTAAAATTTCAACCAATCAAAAAATTGAAAAAGAATTCTAAATATTGTGCACATATGATGATTTCACCTCTTTAAGTTGCCTGTGCATGTCACTAGTTCTTTAACATATTACTATCACATTACGTACATGAAGTAGATTGAGTAAGAAGCCAATGGATCTCGATTGAGTGGAACCAATTTCTATGTGAAATATTTTGTCTTACCACAGGCACTCGATGAAACCTTGAAGGAAATGATTGAAATTGTAAGCAAAAGGATATCGGAGCAGCAGACGCTGGCGTCTCTACCAGTATCCCCTCTTAACAAGGTGGAATTATCTGTTACGACAGCGTAAGTTCTGTAATTCAATTTCTGACTATGATTTGATGGAAGTGTTTTGGGTTTTTTTGAGTTTGGTGGAAATTGGAGCTGTATTGAATGCTACATGATCAGTAATTCGAGAGATGGCCTCGTACGTGTTTTTAATCTTCATTGCATATGGTAAAATTCATGACATAACGTGATAATTTTCCAGCATATAGCAATGATGTTAATTTGAAAATTACAAGTTGATCTTTTGTTCCAAATAAGAAAGCGGGACAAAAATGTTTGCAATTAATCTAATTACCAGTAAAACAGAAGCTGTAATTAAGCACCTTCGTATGCAAATGGACAGTATTCATGAGTTGCCTGTTCTTTCATGATAGAGATGCAGTAGTTAAGTCATGCTCAGCTGCTAAAGGCACCAGGTACCAGTCGGTTTGACTCCTGTTAGGGGCGCTGCATTGTATTTTTGAGCAAAACACTTTACTTTTTTTACTCCATGCCACTCAGCTTTAAATGGATACCGCTGGCTAATGAACCTGTGATGGACAAGTGTCCTGTCCAGGGGGAGTTATGTGCTGTCATTCACTTACTCCAAAGAAACCAGGGATAAGCCTGATGGATGGGTCATCATGGCCTGAGTATTTCAAGTTTAACCGTCCTTCATGATATGAGATTTCTTTTCCATCTCACATTTTTGTATGGAAATTTTACATTTATGTTTAAATTTTTTAAATATGATAGCAAGAAAAAATGATTTTACAAAAATTGTTTGATATTACTGTAGCTACTCATTAAGGGTACTAATTTTGTATTTGTTTTCATTCTGTTGAAGGCCAAAATGTGGATCCCTAGTTATACTTACTTTTAAGACAAAATGTGGATCCTGGTTATGTATAATATTTAAGACAAAATGTGGATCCCTGGTTATACTATATTTAAGACAAAATGTGGATCCCTGGTTATACTATATTTAAGACAATATGGATCCCTGGTTATACTTATTTTTAAGACAAATTGTGGATCCTGGTTATATATAATGTTTAAGACAAAATGTGGATCCCTGGTTATACTATATTTAAGACAAAATGTGGATCCCTATATTTAAGTTATATGATACCTTATTTCTTATTCTCATTTTATGTTTCAGGGAGGGTTTGGAGTCTTTTGTCATGTTTTTTCACAACACTGAAGCAAGATTAAGCTTTGAGCAGGAAATTGCTGAAGCTAAGAAGAAGCTTGGTAAGAGAAAATTGCATTTTTGAGGGATCTTAGTATTGCTCCAGAGGATGTACATGGTCCATCGATATTTCAAATTAAATTTTTGTTGGAATTCCTCAAAGAATTGTTCAACAAATTGGATGAATGTGCTAAGCTTTGTCCCCAATTATATATAGCCAAAGGTGGTGTAGAATTTTTTCTAACTTGTTAATCACATTTACCTTCTCATGACGACCCCACCTTCTCATGACCTTCGACCCCATAGGGTCTCTGTTAAAGGAGAAATAAAGTATCAGATATTCAAGCTTGGTATATGATAGAGAATTAACAAATAAACAAATACCAAAACCTCAACTTATATTCTTCTTCCATTCTCAAGTTATCCAAGTTTGAATTGGCAACATAGATGCTGCCAATTTGTCTAATTTTGCATTGAAATCATGCCAATGATGACATAATTTGCCCATGTGCTAGCACACATGTTTTTCTTTAGAATTCTTTTTGAAATATTCTTTCCAAAATGCTTTGACATGGAAGTTCTTGAGCTTGAATCATTAATATCATAATTATACAAATAATTCATATACCCATGCAAAGGAAAAATTATTTCTTAGAAGTTAAAAAATTTGAAATAGGTTATAAAGAGATACAATAATATTCTTATCTGTATGACATCATTTTGTAGTGGACAATGAACAAAATGGCCACTCCTGTGTGAGTTGATATTGGCAGAAATGTTTTAATGAATTAGAAAATATATGCTGAATAGTTTTGCACGATGTGAATCTTGAGATGACATACAATTATTATTTCTTTCATATTAGATAAAGAAAAAAACACAAAAACAAAACATGATTTTCGGTCTCCTTTAAAGTTTAAACTATAGAATGTGGGTGAAGATTAGAAACAATAATGAATTCAACAGTTCAGTTATGATTTTCATCAAAAATAATTGCAATTAGTGCTCTTTGAAGAGTGAAAATGGTTTTAGTAAGAAATGGTACATTGATTACAAGGAAAGAGATATGTGATGTGACCATAGAAGTAAATTACAGAGAATGCTGAACTGGGTCGACAAGTGAAGCCAACATGTATTTCTGAAACTCCCCAAAATCGCACAGTTTCCCATTGACTCCAATGATAACGAATTATAAAAGTCACTTTATTTAAAAAATCTCTTTTTTTCTTCTTTTTTTTCTGTTTCAAATATGTTATGTAACTTTTGTAATCTTAAGTTATATTTAGTATTGGGAAAAAGCAATGTTGTCCTAACACGAAAAGTATAGTTACAGCAGTCATTGGTAGCTCAGTATTGTACGTAATTTACTTCTAAGGATGTGACTCCTTAGATTCCATTCGTTTCTTGTGAAAGCTCAAATTTGTTTTTCGTCCTTGGTGTATAAGAATAGGATGCTTTTATCTTATTCTTTCCTTCCATTGCCCATCTTCAGCATAGATCGTTTACATCGATGCCTAACACAGTAGGTCAAGTGAGGCCTCTGATCATTATGCTTTAATTTGATTGATATTGTGAAGGCTAAACAACACCTTTGCATGTAAGCTTTTAAAAGACACTGCTTTTAACAGCTTTGACATTTTGGAGAACAATTCTGGAGGGAAAGCTCACGGTTTAACCTCAGGGGAGGTGATTAATTCGGAACTAAGTAAATCAGACAGTTTTGTTGAATAGTATTTACAATTCAAATTATAGACAATGCTTTTTACCTGGTAGGTTTTGTAACATTAAAGAGAGGGAAAGCTGAAATGTAAAAAAAGGATTTTTTTTTTTTTTAGACATTTCTATTGTAAACTTTTGAAAATCGTGCAAATGTGAAGGATTAGTTCAGGATTCAGATATGTCTTTCTTGTATGGTAAATGGCAAAATGGTGAAACTGCTAAAAGTTCAGGAAATTTTGAATTATAAAGTATTGTGAAAACGAGGTGTAAAAAGGCTCATCTAGAACTAGAAGTCTGGTGATATCACACAAAGTATGTATGGAAATGAGTGGTCTCTTCTAGAAGTAGAAGTTTGATGATATCACACAAAGTATGTATGAAAATGAGTGGTCTCTTCTAGAAGTAGAAGTTTGATGATATCACACAAAGTATGTATGAAAATGAGTGGTCTCTTCTAGAACTAGAAGTCTGGTGATATCACACAAAGTATGTATGGAAATGAGTGGTCTCTCTAGAACTAGAAGTCTGATGACATCACACAAAGTATGTATGAAAATGAGTGGTCTCTTCTAGAACTAGAAGTCTGGTGATATCACACAAAGTATGTATGGAAATGAGTGGTCTCTTCTAGAACTAGAAGTCTGATGACATCACACAAAGTATGTATGGAAATGAGTGGTCTCTTCTAGAACTAGAAGTCTGGTGACATCACACAAAGTATGTATGAAAATGAGTGGTCTCTTCTAGAACTAGAAGTCTGGTGATATCACACAAAGTATGTATGAAAATGAGTGGTCTCTTCTAGAACTAGAAGTCTGGTGATATCACACAAAGTATGTATGGAAATGAGTGGTCTCTTCTAGAACTAAAGTCTGGTGATATCACACAAAGTATGTATGGAAGTGAGTGGTCTCTTCTAGAACTAGAGGTCTGATGATATTACACAAAGTATGTATGGAAGTGAGTGGTCTCTTCTAGAAGTAGAAGTTTGATGATATCACACAAAGTATGTATGCAAATGAGTGGTCTCTTCTAGAAGTAGAAGTTTGATGATATCACACAAAGTATGTATGCAAATGAGTGGTCTCTTCTAGAACTAGAAGTCTGATGACATCACACAAAGTATGTATGAAAATGAGTGGTCTCTTCTAGAACTAGAGGTCTGATGATATCACACAAAGTATGTATGGAAATGAGTGGTCTCTCTAGAACTAGAAGTCTGATGATATCACACAAAGTATGTATGGATATGAGTGGTCTCTTCTAGAAGTAGAAGTTTGATGATATCACACAAAGTATGTATGAAAATGAGTGGTCTCTTCTAGAAGTAGAAGTTTGATGATATCACACAAAGTATGTATGAAAATGAGTGGTCTCTTCTAGAACTAGAAGTCTGGTGATATCACACAAAGTATGTATGGAAATGAGTGGTCTCTTCTAGAACTAGAAGTCTGATGACATCACACAAAGTATGTATGAAAATGAGTGGTCTCTTCTAGAACTAGAAGTTTGATGATATCACACAAAGTATGTATGGAAATGAGTGGTCTCTTCTAGAACTAGAAGTCTGATGACATCACACAAAGTATGTATGAAAATGAGTGGTCTCTTCTAGAACTAGAGGTCTGATGATATCACACAAAGTATGTATGGAAATGAGTGGTCTCTCTAGAACTAGAAGTCTGATGATATCACACAAAGTATGTATGGATATGAGTGGTCTCTTCTAGAAGTAGAAGTTTGATGATATCACACAAAGTATGTATGAAAATGAGTGGTCTCTTCTAGAAGTAGAAGTTTGATGATATCACACAAAGTATGTATGAAAATGAGTGGTCTCTTCTAGAACTAGAAGTCTGGTGATATCACACAAAGTATGTATGGAAATGAGTGGTCTCTTCTAGAACTAGAAGTCTGATGACATCACACAAAGTATGTATGAAAATGAGTGGTCTCTTCTAGAACTAGAAGTTTGATGATATCACACAAAGTATGTATGGAAATGAGTGGTCTCTTCTAGAACTAGAAGTCTGATGACATCACACAAAGTATGTATGGAAATGAGTGGTCTCTTCTAGAACTAGAAGTCTGATGACATCACACAAAGTATGTATGAAAATGAGTGGTCTCTTCTAGAACTAGAAGTCTGATGATATCACACAAAGCATGTATGGAAATGAGTGGTCTCTTCTAGAACTAGAAGTCTGGTGATATCACACAAAGCATGTATGGAAGTGAGTGGTCTCTAAGTCTGATGATATCATACAGAGTATGTATGGAAATGAGTGGTCTCTTCTAGAACTAGAAGTCTGATGACATCACACAAAGTATGTATGAAAATGAGTGGTCTCTTCTAGAACTAGAAGTCTGGTGATATCACACAAAGTATGTATGGAAATGAGTGGTCTCTCTAGAACTAGAAGTCTGATGACATCACACAAAGTATGTATGAAAATGAGTGGTCTCTTCTAGAACTAGAAGTCTGGTGATATCACACAAAGTATGTATGAAAATGAGTGGTCTCTTCTAGAACTAGAAGTCTGGTGATATCACACAAAGTATGTATGGAAATGAGTGGTCTCTTCTAGAACTAGAAGTCTGATAATATCACACAAAGTATGTATGAAAATGAGTGGTCTCTTCTAGAACTAGAAGTCTGGTGATATCACACAAAGTATGTATGGAAATGAGTGGTCTCTTCTAGAACTAGAAGTCTGATGACATCACACAAAGTATGTATGGAAATGAGTGGTCTCTTCTAGAACTAGAAGTCTGATGATATCACACAAAGTATGTATGAAAATGAGTGGTCTCTTCTAGAACTAGAAGTCTGGTGATATCACACAAAGTATGTATGGAAATGAGTGGTCTCTTCTAGAACTAGAAGTCTGATGACATCACACAAAGTATGTATGAAAATGAGTGGTCTCTTCTAGAACTAGAAGTCTGGTGATATCACACAAAGCATGTATGGAAATGAGTGGTCTCTTCTAGAACTAGAAGTCTGGTGATATCACACAAAGCATGTATGGAAATGAGTGGTCTCTTCTAGAACTAGAAGTCTGATGATATCACACAAAGTATGTATGGAAATGAGTGGTCTCTTCTAGAACTAGAAGTCTGGTGATATCACACAAAGCATGTATGGAAATGAGTGGTCTCTTCTAGAACTAGAAGTCTGATGATATCACACAAAGTATGTATGAAAATGAGTGGTCTCTTCTAGAACTAAAGTCTGGTGATATCACACAAAGTATGTATGGAAATGAGTGGTCTCTTCTAGAACTAGAAGTCTGATGATATCACACAAAGTATGTATGGAAGTGAGTGGTCTCTAAGTCTGATGATATCATACAGAGTATGTATGGAAATGAGTGGTCTCTTCTAGAAGTAGAAGTTTGATGATATCACACAAAGTATGTATGGAAATGAGTGGTCCCTTCTAGAACTAGAAGTCTGATGATATCACACAAAGTATGTATGGAAATGAGTGGTCTCTTCTAGAACTAGAAGTTTGGTGATATCACACAAAGTATGTATGAAAATGAGTGGTCTCTTCTAGAACTAGAAGTCTGGTGATATCACACAAAGTATGTATGAAAATGAGTGGTCTCTTCTAGAACTAGAAGTCTGGTGATATCACACAAAGTATGTATGGAAATGAGTGGTCTCTTCTAGAACTAGAAGTTTGATGATATCACACAAAGTATGTATGGAAATGAGTGGTCTCTTCTAGAACTAGAAGTCTGGTGATATCACACAAAGTATGTATGGAAATAAGTGGTCTCTTCTAGAACTAGAAGTCTGATGATATCACACAAAGTATGTATGGATATGAGTGGTCTCTTCTAGAACTAGAAGTCTGGTGATATCACACAAAGTATGTATGAAAATGAGTGGTCTCTTCTAGAACTAGAAGTCTGATGATATCACACAAAGTATGTATGGAAATGAGTGGTCTCTTCTAGAACTAGAAGTCTGGTGATATCACACAAAGTATGTATGGAAATGAGTGGTCTCTTCTAGAACTAAAGTCTGGTGATATCACACAAAGTATGTATGGAAGTGAGTGGTCTCTAAGTCTGATGATATCATACAGAGTATGTATGGAAATGAGTGGTCTCTTCTAAAACTAGAAGTCTGGTGATATCACACAAAGTATGTATGGAAATGAGTGGTCTCTTCTAGAACTAGAAATCTGATGATATCACACAAAGTATGTATGGAAATGAGTGGTCTCTTCTAGAACTAGAAGTCTGATGATATCACACAAAGTATGTATGGAAATGAGTGGTCTCTTCTAGAACTAGAGATCTGGTGATATCACACAAAGTATGTATGAAAATGAGTGGTCTCTTCTAGAACTAGAAGTCTGGTGATATCACACAAAGTATGTATGAAAATGAGTGGTCTCTTCTAGAACTAGAAGTCTGGTGATATCACACAAAGTATGTATGGAAATGAGTGGTCTCTTCTAGAACTAGAAGTCTGGTGATATCACACAAAGTATGTATGAAAATGAGTGGTCTCTTCTAGAACTAGAGGTCTGATGATATCACACAAAGTATGTATGGAAATGAGTGGTCCCTTCTAGAACTAGAAGTCTGATGATATCACACAAAGTATGTATGGAAATGAGTGGTCTCTTCTAGAAGTAGAAGTCTGGTGATATCACACAAAGTATGTATGGAAATGAGTGGTCTCTTCTAGAACTAAAGTCTGGTGATATCACACAAAGTATGTATGGAAGTGAGTGGTCTCTTCTAGAAGTAGAAGTTTGATGATATCACACAAAGTATGTATGAAAATGAGTGGTCTCTTCTAGAACTAAAGTCTGATGACATCACACAAAGTATGTATGAAAATGAGTGGTCTCTTCTAGAACTAGAAGTCTGATGACATCACACAAAGTATGTATGAAAATGAGTGGTCTCTTCTAGAACTAGAAGTCTGATGACATCACACAAAGTATGTATGGAAATGAGTGGTCTCTTCTAGAACTAAAGTCTGGTGATATCACACAAAGTATGTATGGAAATGAGTGGTCTCTAAGTCTGATGATATCATACAGAGTATGTATGGAAATGAGTGGTCTCTTCTAAAACTAGAAGTCTGGTGATATCACACAAAGTATGTATGGAAATGAGTGGTCTCTTCTAGAACTAGAAGTCTGATGATATTACACAAAGTATGTATGGAAATGAGTGGTCTCTTCTAGAACTAAAGTCTGGTGATATCACACAAAGTATGTATGGAAGTGAGTGGTCTCTTCTAGAAGTAGAAGTTTGATGATATCACACAAAGTATGTATGAAAATGAGTGGTCTCTTCTAGAACTAAAGTCTGATGACATCACACAAAGTATGTATGAAAATGAGTGGTCTCTTCTAGAACTAGAAGTCTGATGACATCACACAAAGTATGTATGAAAATGAGTGGTCTCTTCTAGAACTAGAAGTCTGATGACATCACACAAAGTATGTATGGAAATGAGTGGTCTCTTCTAGAACTAAAGTCTGGTGATATCACACAAAGTATGTATGGAAATGAGTGGTCTCTAAGTCTGATGATATCATACAGAGTATGTATGGAAATGAGTGGTCTCTTCTAAAACTAGAAGTCTGGTGATATCACACAAAGTATGTATGGAAATGAGTGGTCTCTTCTAGAACTAGAAGTCTGATGATATTACACAAAGTATGTATGGAAATGAGTGGTCTCTTCTAGAACTAAAGTCTGGTGATATCACACAAAGTATGTATGGAAGTGAGTGGTCTCTAAGTCTGATGATATCATACAGAGTATGTATGGAAATGAGTGGTCTCTTCTAGAACTATAGATCTGATGACATCACACAAAGTATGTATGGAAATGAGTGGTCTCTTCTAGAACTAGAAGTCTGGTGATATCACACAAAGTATGTATGGAAATAAGTGGTCTCTTCTAGAACTAGAAGTCTGGTGATATCACACAAAGTATGTATGAAAATGAGTGGTCTCTTCTAGAACTAGAGGTCTGATGATATCACACAAAGTATGTATGGAAATGAGTGGTCTCTTCTAGAACTAAAGTCTGGTGATATCACACAAAGTATGTATGGAAGTGAGTGGTCTCTAAGTCTGATGATATCATACAGAGTATGTATGGAAATGAGTGGTCTCTTCTAGAACTAGAAGTCTGATGATATCACACAAAGTATGTATGGAAATGAGTGGTCTCTTCTAGAACTAGAAGTCTGATGACATCACACAAAGTATGTATGGAAATGAGTGGTCTCTTCTAAAACTAGAAGTCTGGTGATATCACACAAAGTATGTATGGAAATGAGTGGTCTCTCTAGAACTAGAAGTCTGGTGATATCACACAAAGTATGTATGGAAATGAGTGGTCTCTTCTAGAACTAAAGTCTGGTGATATCACACAAAGTATGTATGGAAATGAGTGGTCTCTTCTAGAACTAAAGTCTGGTGATATCACACAAAGTATGTATGGAAGTGAGTGGTCTCTTCTAGAACTAGAAGTCTGGTGATATCACACAAAGTATGTATGGAAATGAGTGGTCTCTTCTAGAACTAGAAGTCTGGTGATATCATACAGAGTATGTATGGAAATGAGTGGTCTCTTCTAGAACTAGAAATCTGATGATATCACACAAAGTATGTATGGAAATGAGTGGTCTCTAAGTCTGATGATATCACACAAAGTATGTATGAAAATGAGTGGTCTCTTCTAGAACTAGAGGTCTGATGATATCACACAAAGTATGTATGGAAATGAGTGGTCTCTTCTAGAACTAAAGTCTGGTGATATCACACAAAGTATGTATGGAAGTGAGTGGTCTCTAAGTCTGATGATATCATACAGAGTATGTATGGAAATGAGTGGTCTCTTCTAAAACTAGAAGTCTGGTGATATCACACAAAGTATGTATGGAAATGAGTGGTCTCTTCTAGAACTAGAAGTCTGATGATATCACACAAAGTATGTATGGAAATGAGTGGTCTCTTCTAGAACTAGAAGTCTGATGATATCACACAAAGTATGTATGGAAATGAGTGGTCTCTTCTAGAAGTAGAAGTTTGATGATATCACACAAAGTATGTATGGAAATGAGTGGTCCCTTCTAGAACTAGAAGTCTGGTGATATCACACAAAGTATGTATGGAAGTGAGTGGTCTCTAAGTCTGATGATATCATACAGAGTATGTATGGAAATGAGTGGTCTCTTCTAGAACTAGAAGTCTGGTGATATCACACAAAGTATGTATGGAAGTGAGTGGTCTCTAAGTCTGATGATATCATACAGAGTATGTATGGAAATGAGTGGTCTCTTCTAGAACTAGAAGTCTGGTGATATCACACAAAGTATGTATGAAAATGAGTGGTCTCTTCTAGAACTAGAAGTCTGGTGATATCACACAAAGTATGTATGAAAATGAGTGGTCTCTTCTAGAACTAGAAGTCTGGTGATATCACACAAAGTATGTATGGAAATGAGTGGTCTCTTCTAGAACTAGAAGTCTGGTGATATCACACAAAGTATGTATGGAAATGAGTGGTCTCTTCTAGAACTAGAAGTCTGGTGATATCACACAAAGTATGTATGAAAATGAGTGGTCTCTTCTAGAACTAGAAGTCTGGTGATATCACACAAAGTATGTATGAAAATGAGTGGTCTCTTCTAGAACTAGAAGTCTGGTGATATCACACAAAGTATGTATGGACATGAGTGGTCTCTTCTAGAACTAGAAGTCTGGTGATATCACACAAAGTATGTATGGAAATGAGTGGTCTCTTCTAGAACTAGAAGTCTGGTGATATCACACAAAGTATGTATGGAAATGAGTGGTCTCTTCTAGAACTAGAAGTCTGGTGATATCACACAAAGTATGTATGGAAATGAGTGGTCTCTTCTAGAACTAGAAGTCTGGTGATATCACACAAAGTATGTATGGAAATGAGTGGTCTCTTCTAGAACTAGAAATCTGATGATATCACACAAAGTATGTATGGAAATGAGTGGTCTCTTCTAGAACTAGAAGTCTGATGATATCACACAAAGTATGTATGGAAGTGAGTGGTCTCTAAGTCTGATGATATCATACAGAGTATGTATGGAAATGAGTGGTCTCTTCTAGAAGTAGAAGTTTGATGATATCACACAAAGTATGTATGGAAATGAGTGGTCCCTTCTAGAACTAGAAGTCTGATGATATCACACAAAGTATGTATGGAAATGAGTGGTCTCTTCTAGAACTAGAAGTTTGGTGATATCACACAAAGTATGTATGAAAATGAGTGGTCTCTTCTAGAACTAGAAGTCTGGTGATATCACACAAAGTATGTATGAAAATGAGTGGTCTCTTCTAGAACTAGAAGTCTGGTGATATCACACAAAGTATGTATGGAAGTGAGTGGTCTCTAAGTCTGATGATATCACACAGAGTATGTATGGAAATGAGTGGTCTCTTCTAGAACTAGAAGTCTGGTGATATCACACAAAGTATGTATGAAAATGAGTGGTCTCTTCTAGAACTAGAAGTCTGGTGATATCACACAAAGTATGTATGAAAATGAGTGGTCTCTTCTAGAACTAGAAGTCTGGTGATATCACACAAAGTATGTATGGAAATGAGTGGTCTCTTCTAGAACTAGAAGTCTGGTGATATCACACAAAGTATGTATGGAAATGAGTGGTCTCTTCTAGAACTAGAAGTCTGGTGATATCACACAAAGTATGTATGAAAATGAGTGGTCTCTTCTAGAACTAGAAGTCTGGTGATATCACACAAAGTATGTATGAAAATGAGTGGTCTCTTCTAGAACTAGAAGTCTGGTGATATCACACAAAGTATGTATGGACATGAGTGGTCTCTTCTAGAACTAGAAGTCTGGTGATATCACACAAAGTATGTATGGAAATGAGTGGTCTCTTCTAGAACTAGAAGTCTGGTGATATCACACAAAGTATGTATGGAAATGAGTGGTCTCTTCTAGAACTAGAAGTCTGGTGATATCACACAAAGTATGTATGGAAATGAGTGGTCTCTTCTAGAACTAGAAATCTGATGATATCACACAAAGTATGTATGGAAATGAGTGGTCTCTTCTAGAACTAGAAGTCTGATGATATCACACAAAGTATGTATGGAAATGAGTGGTCTCTTCTAGAACTAGAAGTTTGGTGATATCACACAAAGTATGTATGAAAATGAGTGGTCTCTTCTAGAACTAGAAGTCTGGTGATATCACACAAAGTATGTATGAAAATGAGTGGTCTCTTCTAGAACTAGAAGTCTGGTGATATCACACAAAGTATGTATGGACATGAGTGGTCTCTTCTAGAACTAGAAGTCTGGTGATATCACACAAAGTATGTATGGAAATGAGTGGTCTCTTCTAGAACTAGAAGTCTGGTGATATCACACAAAGTATGTATGGAAATGAGTGGTCTCTTCTAGAACTAGAAGTCTGGTGATATCACACAAAGTATGTATGGAAATGAGTGGTCTCTTCTAGAACTAGAAATCTGATGATATCACACAAAGTATGTATGGAAATGAGTGGTCTCTTCTAGAACTAGAAGTCTGATGATATCACACAAAGTATGTATGGAAATGAGTATTCTCTCCTAGAACTAGAAGTTTGATGATATCACACAAAGTATGTATGGAAATGAGTGGTCTCTTCTAGAACTAGAAGTTTGATGATATCACACAAAGTATGTATGGATATGAGTGGTCTCTTCTAGAACTAGAAGTCTGGTGATATCACACAAAGTATGTATGCAAATGAGTGATGAAAAAAGTCTTCTGTAGAATGGTGATGTCACATCCTAGCCTTAGAATTAATTTAATTTTTGCTTATTGGAAACAACTTTAACTTTTTTTCAGGATACTTCACTTTACAAAACAATACAATTTACCAACACTTTAAGGAAATCAAGGGTGTGCTATACCTATAATGAGTCTGTAACAGGGCCGTAATTCTCTTCCAAAAGAGGGTTGGCAAACTGGCAAAGGGAGTTTGGATAAAGCACTTACAACCCTGTCACACTTTGCGAAGTTTGATTCATGAAGCAACAATCATACAAATATTTTTGTCTAAATCTACTTTTTTAAGATGCTATGGTGAACAATAGAACACGAGGTTACCAGTTCAAACACAGATATAGACAGCATTTTAAGCCATGGGTCAATCAATGGTTCACAGCTGCTTAGAATGATGGAAAGAGATGTCTGTATCATGTAGACTTGTTTTTTGTATGGTGGGGGTTGCTATCCCTGTCACCCAGAGACGCACCTAAGCAGTGCAGTAGGGATGTGCACTATGCATGACCTGAACTGAAAGCATCGTGAGACTCATAACAGTTTGACCACCCCCTTCACCCCCTTTCCCCTCCAAGAATCAAGAACATAAAGTACACTGACCGCCATATTAGGGTCTAAGTTTGCTACCGCAATTCAATTTTTTTGATTCATGCATGGAGCTACATGTATTAACTAAATAGCTTTTGGTATAAGCATGGAGATACTATTTCCCAAATAGTATCTCCATGGTATAACCTGAGGTAGAAACCAACACTTAAAATGGTTTCCATATAAATCTGACCTGACCCAGAATGCTGCACTGTAAGACGTCTCTCTAATTTAAGAATGAAGAATATCAGGGTTGTAGAATAGTGGCCTACATATAACTATTAGATAAACATCCTTCTGGTAATTGATATGATATCATGTTGAAAATCAAAATATTAATTGTTTTCGAACATCTGCCACCAGGACAAACATAGCCAGAGTCAAAAGATAATGATGATATGTACCTACAATCACCCTCTTAAATGTCACTTAGGTTTTTTAAGCATGGTTTAATTTTGAAGGTATTAGCATAATCTCTAAAAATGTGAAAGAGGCTGATGTGAGGTTCCCAATCCCCAAAATAACCTCTTAGATATGTATAGATATTAATGGTTTGCTATAGTTATTATATGGAGGGATTTGTTATTTGTCTTATGTAAGTGACATTTGAAATTCATGGCAGATGTGTGTATTGTGTTGCAGTTATTGACTTTAAGGAGTCATTTCAAGAAAATGTTTTGGGCAGAAGAAGGAATGTAAAGTTTTGAATATGTTTGAAAAGGTCGATATTTTAAGAGTTTTTCTTGGTTTCTGGTATCTGACCTATTATTTGAAGTAAATTAATGAAAAGTGAGGCTTTCATCTGATCATAACACTATCATATTGGTGGGATTTGCCCAACTAAAATTGGGGGCGGGGGTGAAAAGTCACAAATGAAAATTGCTTATAGGAAGTGGGGAAGGGGGGGGGGGAAATCATTAAATCACACTAAAATGCAAAAAACAAAACACCATACAAAACATATAAATATGGAAAAAAGTAAGGGGGAAATTCCCCCATCCCACCATTGGATTATCATGAAAAGCAAGTGTGGATAAGGCAGGTCCCATTTCAATGTCTATAACCTGACCCAGGATCGAAACCAGACCTCCCGGCTGAAAGAAGCTCTTACACAGATACGACCAGTCGTTGGATGTTATTTATTTCCTAAATTTCTCTTGTTTTACTTTTGTCCATAGCTGCAAGTTCACGTAATCACTTCCCACCTGTCTTTCTCGATGCAATTCCAATAATGAAGACGCGCAGTGGTATGCAGTTTTCATGCGCATCACCCAGCCTTGGTACAATCAACGATTCCTTGCGTGACGTGTGGGTTTGTAACAGCGATGGTTACGTCGGCCAGGTGTGTCTCCTGAATTTGAATCCAGAACCAACGGTGGCCTTTTGTATTTCTGTATGTTCAGCCAGGATACTATGTATTGCCGCAGTACCTGGCACCCAAGAGCACCCCTCTGGAAGGTAAGGGAAAATCCACTTCAATCTATTTATAGATAACGATATATTTTCTTATTAAGGTACATTCCAGTAAAATTGTCAAATTTTGTTTTCTCTATTGATATTTCAGTTACTGTGATACGACCTTTTAAAACCAGTTATTTTCTGAATATCTGATTCACTGTAGAGTCCCCCTCCTTTTACCGTGTGGAAGTTGCTTTAATTAAGTTCTGCTTCCTTGCCTCTTCCTTCAATGCCACAAGTGTGATGGTGGGCAATAATTTGTGATTGGTGAAAATTGCACCGCTTTGCAATAGAAGCACAATACCTTAGGGCAGTGACATGCATGTCTGAAAGGTGGGACGGCTTTTAGGTAATCCTAACACGACCTTTATTTTTGTCAAGGCTATAAATGTAATCATTGGCGGCTGTAAAAGATTTTGGTTGCAGGGAATAAACATGATTGGGGGGGGGGAATGAATATGATTGCCCCTATGGCCAGCCACAAGTTGAGGTTTGGCCATCAACTTCCTTTTGCTTTTCAGGGTTTTTGCACCCACTTCATTGCCTTTTTGGCTATTTCCTCATTTTTTAATGTTAGGGAAATGTGGCCCTACGCATCTCGTTTAGGTTGCTTATGGAAGTAGAAATTGTTATCATCCTTCTTCCTTCCATTTTCACGTCAAAATATTAGTCCCCCACTCACAAACACTTTGAAACCCATACTAAAATATTGCTTTCCTATAAAAAATGATATAGTGTTTGATTACCTCATCTTCAAAATGTCTCGGGGTTTAAAAAAACAATCACAATTTGTGATACAGAATATAAATCCTTTAAAAGTAAATAATAAACTGAGCCTCACTGTGGTCTTTGAAGACAATTCCACATTACTGCTCATTATTGCAAGAACAGATTTTACATTCAGAAAGAAAATCGATAGTGAAAGTTTCTTATATTAAATATGTACACTTTGATTATATCAGGAGTGCATCAAACATATATGAGCTGTCAGAAAAATGATAGCGAGTCAAAATTATTGATGCAAATATAAGCATTCGACCTTGGAAGTCTGCAAAGGAATTTTTTTGATGAGATCTTCTTTGTAATATTTCGCTTATTATTAGCACCCTCATGGCTTGTCCTATGTAGTGTGTGTGGTGTTTATAACACTTTAAAGGGACGTTGGTGCAAAACGTGTGATCTTGAATGGAGATGTGAGAGTTTTTATATAAAGGTTATGTATTTTGAAAGTTGGTTTTTTTAGGTATATTTTCTTGAGATATAAAAAGTAAAGTAATTCCATAAAGATTTTCCTTGACCTTTTCATCCCCCACAAATCTGGCATCCAATCAAAACTCTTCATATATATTGGTTAATCATAACTCAAAATATGCTGATTTCAAAATTTAAAGCCTTTTGCTAGTTAAAATTTAATGGTAGGTTATTAAACAAAAACCTTTTTAACATCTGTAGAATTCAAATGCCTTGATACCTGTTCATTCTGTGAAGAATCATCATCAGTCTTATCTCCATTGCTTGCTGTCACCTCCGAGCAATAATACCTCGGAAAGGGACCTGTCATCCCCACTTGGTGGCAGGAGTTTAAACATAGAGTACAGAGAAAAGAAATACTCAAATTTTATATCTTCTGTGAATTGCCCAATACAGCTTGCCTCTTTAAAATCTCATATGTTTCTTCCATCTCTAATTAAACTTGTCTCCACCTCACCTGCACGAGCATCTTAAAGGATTTATTCTGCACTGGTTCATCTTATATGACTTCAAAAGAAACAAAATATTGAAAAAAGCATTCAAAAATCGTATTCCGTAAAGGATTAGTTTAGTGGTCAAACAAGTCCATCTTATATGAAAGAGGACTTGGAAAAACCAAAATGGTGAAGAAAGCATTTAAAAATCAATATTCTGTTAAGGAGATATTTAAAGTGTTATATCATTTGTGTAGGAATGACTGAAATCAGACTAGTTGTGATGTTACATATTCAGATTCCTCAAAGTCTTTATGTATTCTATTATATTTTTTCCTGCAATGTGGTTTTAAAATCATTGGATATGTCTGCAGGAAAAGCAGTAAAACAATCCAGTAAAATAATTATAATTACCACCTGAAGAAAGTTTGAGAAAAAATAATTTAAGTAGAAAAAAAAAATTCTTTAAAGTTAATTTTCTTTAAAATACATTAATAATTGTTAAGAAAGTGAAGATGGAGGCCCAATCTTCCATATTAGACTTGCTACACCAGTCATTTCTACATACAAATAAGACAAAACTTTAAACTTGAATACCTTCTTAACGGAATAAGATATTGATGTAGTTTCTTCACCATTTTTTCCCCTCTTAACATCCTCATTGATATAAGATAATCATGCTTGACCGCTGAACTAATCCTTAATATTTCTATCTTACTTTAAACTATTAAATCCTTTTGTTTTTCAACCCTTAATTTTCCCTTTTCTATCACCCTCTGGCGCATTCACTCGGACTTTCAAAATGCCATCAAACCCATGCAAGCTTGATCTTTATATTGAAGTGCTTTTAGGCAAAGAGTAATCATTTGAAAACATCAAATCAAAAACTAAAAGATTCCATCCCAATTTCAGTTTTTCTCCCGTGAATGGAATATTCAAGTTCATGTAGTAGGCATTAGCAACAGCAGATTTCACTTTTGAGTTATATTAAGCGCGACAATATCACTCTTGATTGTAATATTACACTCGCAAAAACGTAAGGGACAAGATTTCAATATTTTTAGGTTTTTGTTGATGTATTGCGTTACACATTTTTGCATATTTTGAAATGCGTGTGAAAAACTTAATATGCTATGAAAGAGGTATGGAACTAAGTTTGATGTGTAAGATGAAACTTGACACTTGATATTGGTATAGTTTGGATGATCATAATATGTCTATTATTTTATGGGTCACTGCAAGATATATTATGCACTGCTTTTATTCAAACGAATTAAAAGGCTATATATTAAATCTGGTCAAAAAAGGGCCAAACCCACAATCGATATTGCCATAGGCTTAGGAACTGGAGGGGGGTGGGGCACATGCTCCCCAAATGTTGCAGTGACCTACATGGTGCCCCCCAACTAAGTATTTTTTTACCATTGAACTACTGTTGTAGCATATCTTTGTGCACCCCCCTCCCCCTACTAATGAAGAACATGTTCCTACGCCAATGAATATTGCAACATAATTTATTTCACCACAATTCATTTCTCTGAGGTCTCTAGAGAAAGAGTGAACAATCTAGAGAGGTCTGGGAAGGCGAAACATTCTTAATTTGCATCAATCCAAAATTGTCGCCCTCTACATACCTAAATTGGAAATAATTATGCTTGATTTGAACATTCATATTAAAGGTCATACCACTACAAGAAAGAAAAGTGTATTCGAATATTCTACGGACCCCAGAATAATAACGCCTTCACATTTTGACTCAGTGCTCCTTTAAACCAATTATATCACCTTCCCTACCTGGATATAATAGAAACAGTTTGGAAGGACCTTTGTTGACAAAAACCTTGATTGAATGCAATCACTCCTTAGATCATCACTTCTTAGATCTTTTTCTTGAACATGATCACCGGCAAAATGATGATGATCGTAATCTGATCTGAGCTCCCAGTCAAAAAATGAGGTCTTCCTTTTTTGCTAATTGATGGGAAGTTTGAAATAATTAACAGATGTCTCATATTAAAGACTTGTTTCCGTGAAAAATAAAAGAAGTATTTATTTGAAATGATATTAGTACGGTAACTGTTGATTTGAACATAAAGGTTATATCAATACCGTCACGTGCACGAAAAGTGTATTCTCATATTCGAGGGACCCCTATTAATTCACATTTCGGCTCAGTGCCCCTTTAAGCCAACTATAATGCCTTTTTCTACCTGGAGTAGAGAAATACTGTGGATTGTGTGGAAAAACTTTCATTTGCAAAAGCCTTGATTGAGTGCAATCACACCTTAGATCTTTTTTTTTTTCTTGAACGCGTGATGATCGACAAAATGACAGTGATGGCAATCTGACCTTAGGAAAAAAGGGAGCATTTTGTTATTGAGATTACAATCTTACGCAAGGTGAAGTAGAAAACGTGAACACAGGGGAGCAGATACAAACACTTCTGTTTAATTACCTTTCAAAAAGAGCATTTAATCCTGAGTCATCAAATTTTAAAAATAGTTCTCTTACTTTTTCAAATTATGGCTGGGTGCAGATTTCAGTATACATGCATAATCTGGTATGTAAAGATGCCGAAAAATTGTAGATGTAATTCTTAAAGGATGTGTGGAGATATCAACATGGTTTTTACACCAACTCGTTTCATTTACTCCTCTATAATATAATGAAAATTCACTGTAATATTCTTTATTATTAAATGGCAAGTGGATCAAGTGAAAAGGTTAGGGGAGGGGGATCTGAGGAAAAGGTGGAGGAGGGATCTGAGGAAAAGGTTGGGGAGGGGATCTGAGGAAAAGGTTGGGGGAGGGGGATCTAAGGAAATGGTTGGAGAGGGGGGGGATCTGAGGAAACAACTGCAAATGCATTTTTGTAATAAAAGCTTTGTGACTTCCCTCTCCTTTCTTTAAGACTGAATTTTGAAATCTCCTTGCCCGTTCACTAAGGGCAGATCCAGAGGGGGAATGTTGGAATTTCACCAATACACTTGTAACACTAAAGCAATACATTTTGATGCCTGGATTCCAATGGCTTGACCCCCCCCCCTCCCCTTCCCATTCCTTTTTTTGGTTCCACTGTGATAGCATCAGGAGCCTATGCGCCGTGCGGGCATGATGGCGTATGTGTGTGTGTGTATGTATGTATGTTTGTGACGGCCAGCTTGTAAATGCGATATCTCAAGAACGATACACTGATTCATGTCGTATATGGTACACATTTAGCGCATGGTCTGTTGATGTGCCCTATTGATTTTGATGGTGATATGTCATACATATTGATGAGTGGGCGGGGCTTAATGTTAAAATCTAGAAATTTTCATATTTTAAGAGCTACATGCATCTGTTTTGTTTCATATTTGGTATAATTATGATGTTGGCTGGTGTGTACATGTTCATGATGTAAAACCATTGACTTTCATTAATATGCATAGTGGGTGGGGCTTAAAATGATGTTGCTGAAAAGAGTTTGTAAACACGTTATTTTAAGAACGGTAAACTGGATTCATGTCAGATTTGGTACACAGGTAGCCTATGGTCTGTAGATGTGCCCTATTGATTTTGGAGGTGATGTCATGCATATTAATGAGTAGGCCAGGCTTAATGTAAAAATTTGGAAATGTTTATATTTTAAGAACTACACGCATCTGTTTTGTTTCATATTTGGTATAATTATGATGTTGGCTGGTGTGTACATGTTCATGATGTAAAACCATCGACTTTCATTAATATAAATTGTGGGTGGGGCTTAAAATGATGTTGCTGAAAAGAAGTTGTAAACACTTTATTTCAAGAACGGTAAACTAGATTCATGTCATATTTGGTACACAGATAGCCCATGGTCTGTAGATGTGCTCTATTGATTTTGGAGGTGATGTCATGCATATTAATGAGTATATAGGCAGGCTTAATGTAAACATCTGGAAATGTTCATATTTCAACAACCGCATGTCTGTTTTGTTTCATATTTGAAATAATTATAACGTTAGCTGGTGTGTACATGTTCATGATCATAGGCGGGGTGGGGGAGCAGACCCCTAATAGTCATTTGTAATTTTCATATTTTTGGTATATTTTTTAATCACTCCGAGATTTAATTCATATGTTTTCTTTATATGATAGCCTAGATCATGTAGTCCACAATTACAATCTTTGATTATACAAAACAAAAAGTTTGAAGTTTTTGTAACACACTTTCTGTAATGGACCCCCTGACTAGAATGGAAAATGTCCAGTCATATGGTTGTAATTACTTGCATTACGTCTGATCATTGACAACTTGCTTCCCTGGCCTGATTTCAACACGTTATAAGCGGGCTTTATTGGATGTTGGCAATTGCTTATTGGCCTATACCTGAAAGGCTGAAAAAGGATATATTTACTTTCTAACATTTTGGAAAGTTAGCTTGCTCACTTGCATCATACAACTGTTCTTTATAAATTAAAAGCTGCCTGTTTCATTCTTTTAATTTTGCAGTAAAATTTGTTTTCAAATAACCTACATTTAACAGCAGAATTTTTGGTGAATATTATGAGTCCAAATAGATTTGTTTATTTTTTTATTCATGGCCTGTAACCAGGACTATGAATAGGGCATTCATTTTTTCATATAAAAGGTACTTCATTCCTGCACCTCGAAAACAATTAAATGGGAATGTAATATTCTGAATCAGTTTTTTCTTCCCCCGAGAGAAGGCTATAGATTCATCAAATGGTCAAACCATTCCAGTACTTCGGGTACTTTGAAATTCAAGTGCTTATTATGCATTTAGATTTCAAAAGAGCACTTTCTCTAAAAAAAGGCATTCTTTAGACAAAAGTTTGAAAATGTAAAATAATCTATTTATAATATATCAACACAATGTTCATAGAAAATTATTGGAAGCTTATCAAACATTTTTTGCTTTTAGACTACACATACTTTTGAAAGAGTGACCATAGACCTATATCCGTGCACAGAAACGTGAACAATAAAACATTATATTTCCAAATCATGCATTTTTATGATTTTGTTTTTTGTATATTATATCTATCTTTGACATGAATTTTGACTTGTATAATATACTTTCATCCTATGCGTTGTGATGTACATTTTTGCCCTTCAAATGTCAATTTTATGAAAGCTTCCAGGGGCTTTGCCCCCTGGACCCCTAAACAGGCCCCTGGACCTCATGCACTTGCACTCCTGGATCCCATGCGCTCGCAGTAACACCTTTGGTGTCACCTTAACAGACTTTTTGTGAATCGATTTATGCCTCTTCAGTCCCCCCTTAATATTTTTTTAATATGGCAAGAAGGTATATTCTTCGCCCACTCTCCTCTGAATTTATACCTTTTGTTTAAAATTTCACCCTGCTCACTTTTTCAATAGAAAATTTTATTTTTTTAATCTCGCCTATGGTGTTCCCATCTCTATACCAACCCTATAAAAAAGTCACTGAAAATGTTTTTCATGTTACCCATACTCTTGAATAAGTTCAATTTAAACAGACAGATCTTCATCTTCATGTTACCCATACTCTTGAATAAGTTCAATTTAAACAAACAGATCTTCATCTTTGTCTTACCCATACTCTTGATAAGTTCAATTTAAACAGACAGATCTTCATCTTAATGTTACCCATACTCTTGGATAAGTTTAATTTAAACAGACAGCTCTTCATCTTTGTCTTACCCATACTCTTGGATAAGTTCAATTTAAACAGACAGATCTTCATCTTCGTGTTACACATACTCTTGAATAAGTTCAATTTAAACACACAGATCTTCATCTTCATGTTACCCTTACTCTTGAATAAGTTCAATTTAAACAGACAGATCTTCGTCTTCGTGTTACCTATACTCTTAAATAAGATCAATTTAAACAGACAGATCTTCATCTTCGTGTAACCCATACTCTTGAATAAGTTCCATTTAAACAGACAGCTCTTCGTCTGATGTTCTATTGCATTATTAGTTGTTTCCCCGCCAACAAATTTGGGTGGAGGTTATGTTTTCGCCTCAGTCAATTTTGTTTGACTGTGTTTATCATCAAGATATCTGAAGAATTGTTGATTGGATTCTGATCGAAATTGGTGTTAAATTTTGTTACTGAGGACACAGTGTGAAAAATTTGGGACATACTGAAACAAGGGAAGGGTGGGGACATTTTAAGGTGAGTTTGTTTTTTGTCTGTCATCAAGATATCTCAAGAACTAACGATTGGATTTGGATTAAAATTGGTGTGTGGTTTAGTTACTGCTTAAGAAAGAAGTGATTAAATTTTTTAAACATATTGGAACGGGGGAAAGGGTGCCAATGGAGGGGAGGGGACATTTTAAGGTGAGTTTGTCTGTCATCAAGATATCCTAAGAAGTGATGATTGGATTTTGATTAAGTTTGGTGTGTGGTTTTGTTTCATGAAGAAGTGATTAAAATTTGGGAATAATTGGAACAGGGGAAGGGCGGAAATTGAAGGTGGGGATGTTTTAGGATGAGATCCGTTAAAACTGAAGTTGAAACTTTTCAATGGATTGTGCTCTTTTGGCTCCAAACAATCAATTTTCTGGACTTATTGAAAGTTAAAGCAAGTGGGCTCTACTATTGAGGTGGTCGGTTCGACATAACCGTGTACGGGCTCAGTACGGTTTTGCCAAGTTGAAGGGGAAACTTTATCATTACAGTCAATGGGATATTTTTTATGAATACTTGTGTCGCCTTAGCCAGTTAGCGAAAATTAATGGTACTCATGCATGTTGGAAACTATTATCTAATACACAACATTTGTGAAGAAAAATACATTCTGTACAGTATTTGTTGAAAAATGACAAAAAATAGGTTTTCCTCCCATTGACTGCAATGATAACTGACTGTTTGTTTTCCCCTTTGACTGAAGTTCGAGATCGTCAAAAAAGCATCATTACGTCGCCGTGCACCACAACATTCCCGGATGTCCGACCTCCTCAATCAATGAAATAAGAACAATTGGTTTCTGCCATGAATGAAAAATGATGGAATGTGAATCCTGACTGAATGGAACTCAATCAATGAATGCTTAACCTGAATGAAGCTGAAACCAAAGATATGGTCTTGGAAGAAATCAGTCAAAACATAATCTTTAAGTGTTTTAATGCAAATGATCCTTACAGATCAAAACTTGGGGATGAATCTTGGTGGGCCTAGGATTTCTGAGGTAGATTATAGTGGGTATGGAGATGAATGAACTCTAAAATTATTCTAGGCATGTTGAAATTGCAACGTGGCAGAGGTATGCACTCTAGAGAGTGCTAATATTCTAGTTTTATATATGACAAGCACACTTAATATTTCTTTATACAGTAGCAACTATTCATCAATTTGGGCAAAAAAAAATTGACAATTCGATCAGGTGCAAGACAAGGAAGGGCAAGGCAAACTTGCGCAAATGAATTCTCTGCAATTCCATTTGCGGCATTCTCAGTCTGTATTTCTTGCGGTATTGATTGTGATTGATAGTCATCGGGCAAGAGATAATTTATATAGCTGTGTAAAGTATTTTCCTTCATCCAAACAGTTTTTCTCTGAGGTGTAATTACCTGTAACTGGCATTTGCCAGATCTGGCAAGGTCAGTTTGAAAGATTTTTTATTCCTGCTAATTTGACACTAATAACTTGCATTTAGAAACGTTTCGAAAGACATGTTTTTACAGATGTGTTTTTTTCATAACAACAAGACATTTCTGATCTATGAAGAAGGGTTATGTATCAATCGAATGGGAATGGGGCAGGGGCATAGGATGGATCACCTCTGGGGGATTGGGGAGACCCCCAAACTTTCCCGGGTACAAACAGAAAAATTGTAATGGTAACTTAA